>JARKHS020015898.1:0-147858 GCA_030143305.2 Amblyomma americanum
TCTGGGCCGTGCATCGGAATATTGCGCCAGGGGTACCGTCCGCGCGAGGTATCACACGCCCACTTAGTTGCGTGACTGCGCTCATATCGGGTTTATTTTAAATATACCACGGCACTGTCACGCTGTAACACGCTCTCTAGGGCCGGGTATCAGCAGATTACGGCAGGGGTACCGTCCACGCGAGGTATCACATGACCACTTAGTTGCGTGGATGCGCTCATATCGAGTTTATTTTAAGTATACCACGGCACTGTCACGCCGTAACACGCTCGTGTGGGCCGTGAATCGGCAGATTGCGCCAGGGGTACCGTCCGCGCGAGGTATCACACGCCCACTTGCGTGAATGCGCTCATATCGAGTTTATTTTAAGTACACTCTAAGAAAAAAACCGGCTCAAGGGGGGAGTAACGTCAACTTTAGTCCTCAAAAGGGCCCGTTAGTCTGCGAAAGGACCAACTGCGGCGAGCTGCGTGCCGTGTGCAAATTTGGAGGACCATTTGTTTAGTCCTGGCCCGAAAAGGACTAACGGGAGGACAAACTGCTCGCTTACTCCGCCGACCGATGCGCGCAAGCATGCATCCATGGATGCACTGGACCGCGAAGCGAAGCTGTCGCGCGCTATGGGAATTTCAGGCGCATGAAGAAATGTGGCGAAAACGCCATTCTTCATGTAGGTGGGCTGGTGGTCCATGCCCCACGTGCCGCGCTTGTTCCGAGGGCGAAGCGTCCATGAGCGGCATGGGTCCAGCGACAGCTCGGTGATCGCTATTTGGTGTAGTCAAGTTCATGCAAGCAACGGATAGCCGTTACGCCGAAATGCGCGTGTACACAAACACACACACACACACACACACACACACACACACACACACACACACACACACACACACACACACACACACACACACACACACACACACACACACACACACACACACACACACACACACACACACACACACACACACACACACACACACACACACACACACACACACACACACACACACACACACACACACACACACACACACACACACACACACACACACACACACACACACACACACACACACACACACACACACACACACACACACACACACACACACACACACACACACACACACACACACACACACACACACACACAAGAGAAAAATTCGCTTCCACATATTGCTCACGCCTGTACTTGTTCTTTAAGTCACTAAAGAGGTCAGACATAAATGAGCAGCTTAGCAATTGTTGTAGTGCTGTTGTGTTTGTTTTTGCTGCATGTTCAACCTCCCTGCCATAGGCCTTCAGCACCAGCTCAAACACCAGCTGCAATTCAGAAAAACACCTTCTCAGCCGCTGTGTGTGGCAAGCTGTGCTCTTCAGTGAAAAAGAAAAATAAGTTGCACAGGGTCGATTTTGCCTGGTCCAAAAAGCTGCTAAATCTGTCATGTTGGACTGTTGTCTTCTGAGCTGAAGAAACATTCGCCGAAGGTCGTTCTTTCTGGCGGTGACCGCTACCATAGTCCGCTTTGTCAGCCCAGTCCATTTCATGTGGGACAGGCTCGTCGTCGTCCAGTTCTGAATTTTCTGTTTGCTTTCTCGGTGCATCCGTGTTTCAAAATGCTGCCGTTTTCTTCAAGCACATCTCGGTGGCGGCGATATAGATGCGATCTGTAGGATGAAAAATTCGAGTACGAGTTCGCGCAGCCTCCTATGCCGCAGAAAACATTTAAGTTTGGCTCTGCACTGTGAACTAATCCAATGTGCGTGACAACTTTCGTCAGCTGGAACGAAAAGAATGGGCACCTCGGGCAGTACTTCGCGTCCATCGTTGTAGTCGCAAGCCAAAAGACCGCAAAGAGACCCCGCAAACGCGGTGTGCCAATTGCCAGAAAGCCGCAGTTCCTGCATATACATCGGAATCACATCGCTTTAAGCGCAGTTGCCACCAACGGCCAGGGACACGAATAGACACGAACAGCCTCCTAGCGATAAAGCCGCTTGGCTGGCTTGGCTATAGCTTGGCATGTTTGTTGTTGTTTTGCCCTTTCATCATAATAATCAAATTCACTAGGTGCTAGAGCACCTAAGTCGCATGTAGTATAACTAAGTATTTTTGGTGTAATTTTATTTTGCAATAACCTTAGCAATTGGAGTGTCACGTTGTGCAAACTAAGCTGGCCAAGCCAAGCCAAGTCACCACAGTGCTCAGCCAAATTGAAAAAGGCGCATACTGGTACACGTGCTCGAGAAACTACTTCACGTCTCACTCAGCAACGTTCATTGCTGCGCAATTTCGCAGTAGTACATATACGTACGTCACCATGACGAGCAAGTGCCTGGTAACGTTCCGGGAAAGGAATTTTGTTTTGCCCTTTGATGGGACGCTTACACGGCGCGGGCTGGTTGAGCGCGTGAGACCATGAGCTGTTCCGCGGCATCGACGTTGCCACCCTCATCTGCACGGTGAGTAATTGTGTAAACTTATCTACGTGGTAGCTCCGTGACAAGTCAGTTGCCGTTCTCGGGTTCTTTTGAGGACTGGTGCTTATAGGCAGGTGCTTATTACATCCACGCGTGTAAATATGTGTACCTTACTTATGCCTCGCGCTTTTGTCCACAGTGAATTACATAGTGCGTTGACAGTTTGCGTGTAATGTAAAGTTTAAAGCAATATCTCGGCATGCATCTGCTTCCCTATGCGTCATGCTCTAAAAATCTCCCTTTCCGTCAGGATCTCGTGTCACAACAAAGGTCGGCGAATATTAAAAATGCACACCTCAGCGCGCCGCTTAACACTAAGGCAGGTGTATAGAGAATTTTTCACATATTAATGCTTTATTTCAGTCGCGAGGTACAGGCCTGTCTAGAGCGCTGGAGCGGTGTAGTGAGGAGCAAACAAAGTGAAATCTTCACTCAACCGCTGTCAATGCTGCTTCGCACCAGCGCAAGCATTATCTCTACGACCAAATACCTGCGTGAAAATTCCACTTATTTAGTGCGATATGCAGGCATTCCTGTGCTCTAGGCAGACGTGCTGACGACTGCACACGAAGTACCCGAGGTAGAGGGAAGTGTTGCTGGTGTTGCAGTATTTTATGGTCATTGCTCTTCTAAATTGACAGGTCCTGAATTCAGTGCGTAGCCCGTTGATTTAGGTCTCGTAATGCGATGCAGCAAGCATGCCAACATGCTCCGGAAAATAATGTGACACACTCATTTTGAATAGTTTAACTTTACATGGTTAGCTACTTTAGTATCATTCTCGTGTTTCCACAGATGTTCGAAGAAGATTTTAATGTTTTTGTTGACATACCTGAAGACTTCGAAATTCGGGACAGGGAAAAAATCAGTCTCCGAGGATTGCCAGGTTCGGTGAGTACATTTTCTTACCAGTATTAACTATTATTTTGTATATTTCAAATAATGCTGGAGGAGCATCATGCAGCAAGGAGTGTCCAATTTATGTCTTCCACTGCAATCAATGGCAATCATAGTAGAAATGTATGGAAATGTTGGCCACAGTCTGTGCTCACTGTGTAGTATGCTCTTCTCTTGTTCTTTTCTTATTTTAACCTGGCACTTTAGGATTGCGGATGTTCTCGACGAGCCCCAGCAAGCGGAGCAATCCCGTGTCACTGCCACGTACAGCCTCACATACAGCCTGCCAGCTGTACCAAACGATATCCAATTCAGTATAGAGCCCACCAAAGTGGACAGTACTTCAAAGCACGCAGCAGAGTTGTCCAATGGCTCTATCATGACCTCTGCTTATACACCATGTAAGTTATTAGCAAGAATTTTTGACCATGTAGGGCAATGTGGAGATAACTTGGGCTACAAACTTGCGTGGCCATAAGCCATTTTAACGAGAAAGCATGAAGGAGCTCGTGGCGCAGAAAATCCTGTGTCGGCATTAGTGGACATGAGCAAGAAATTTTAATTTGTTGAAAAGGTGGCTATGTCACACATAGAGCGACGGACTTGAAAAGTGGATGAAATTAGAAAACTGGTGATTGTAAGGTTGCAATGTGCCTGGAACATCATTAGGACATCTAGACATATAAAGTGATCCATCGTATAAAGTCCAGCGCTTACAAACACGGACAGAGGACGAGACGAAACGAACTGAAGGCTTTTCAGTTTGTTTCGTCTCGTCCTTTGTCTGTGTTTGTAAGCGCTGGTTTTTATTTGATGGATCACCGCCAAATCGCCCAATCCTCAGTTCTGCATATGAAATGGATGAGTTGCCCCGAAAGGAAAATTGCGGTTAGTTGAGAATCGAATCCGTGACCCTTGGGTTGCGAGTCAGGCATGCTATTGGTATGTCATGTAGGAATGTTCAAAGGACTTGGTTAAAGAGGGCTGTAAATATGTGTGGTTTAGTCTTTCACATATTGATTGTGAGAGAGCAAGCAATGTCCTTGCTTATGTGAGCAAGGGGAACTGCTGTCACGTCGTAAACTTAAAGGCAGAGCTTATGTGTCCTCCCACGTCTTGCACCTAAGACACTGACTGCATCTGAAACTAAAATGTCTATGTGAGCCTACAAAAGAACATCCTCACTGTGTACTGCCTTATACGTTTGTCTTAACTGTGCTAGGTACCCTGGCAAGCTGTACAATGAGGCTGCGTAAGCTCTGGTGTCCAGGTACCCAAACTTGGCTGACGCATCTGGCACCGGCTATGTAAGTAGGCAGCTGAAGCCCTTCAAACTAATCTTGTAGGGACAGCAGACTTTCTTAAATTAACAGGGCGGCCTAGGTGTTCTGAGTATAATAATAATGTCTTCTCTGTTTATCAGTGGTAACCGTACCATTTTCAATGACTCTGTTTTGGGCGCCACTGATAGAGTCATTCACACCACAGTGCATGCTGCTGGCATGGCTGGCTGATTCTCTTTCATAAAATACTATCTCACAAAAAAATGGGATAAAAAATTGTTCAGAAATTTCCTGTGGTACGTCGCTAGTGAGGAGGTCCTCTTTCCCTCTTGCTGCAGTAGCGGGGCAGTCATGAGTAATACTTGTTGGGGGGCTAGTTGGTGCATGTTTCCAGAAGATGGTTGTAGCGCCGAAAAAGACAGCAAATTTGGCACACAATTTGAAGCATGTGGCAACAAAATATAAGATTCCTGTGGTTTTTTCTACCCCAAAGAAACTGGCTGGCTTGTGCATTAAAACTGATCCCAACAAGGTAAACAAGACTGATTGTAAAAAGAAGCATGCAGCTCCGCTTGTTAAATGTGCCGTGGGAGTCGTATATCAGATTCCTCTCACATGCGGAAAGCACATTGGACAAACCGGCCGCTGTAATAACGACCAATTAGTGGAACATAATCGGGATTTACAAAATGCACTGGTTCTCATCTGCCACATCATTATAAAGCCTGCAGAGAAGAAAGGAAGATTAAGTGTGTGGCAAGGCTGAAAGAAGCAAAGGTTTTAAACAAGTAAGGACCAGACAGCCCGGTAACTGTTGGCGGCCTTCTATATTAAAAGAAACTGTAGCGATTGTGTTAGTGCCCCATCTGTCTCCATTTATAAGAATGAAACTGCTTTTTTAGATACACGGACGTGAGATATGTGTGTGCCTAACCTATCTTTTATCCGGTTTTTTGTAAAACCCTCGCGCGCATGTGTGGTTCTTGCTACCCATCTTGATTTGTCCTTATATTCATTCGCATTCGCGGTGAATAAATAGTTGGAAGTTGTGCCTGTCCCGTCTTGCTTGCTATGTGTTGTCTTTTTCGGTGCTACAGCCGTCTTCTGGAGGTAGTCATGAAGACTGTCGAATAGGACGGTGTATTAAAGGGTTGTACGAGAGAGCTTGATAATCCTGGCCCAGCTTGTCTGGTTGGCATTTGAATTGAAGGGTCATTGGTTGGCCTAGTTATTAGAGAACTCCAAGTGATCAAAATTAATCCAGAAACTCCACTGTGGTGCCCATCGTAGCTGATGTGTCGTTTCAGGACATTAAAACAACAAAAAAGTTCGCCTCACAGTGAAAATATAATTGGAAAACAAAGCTTGAATTACTGGAAAGGAACTCTATGCTGCAAATTTGGTAATGTGCGCGCTACCATAAAAAAGTAATGTCGGCG
Source organism: Amblyomma americanum (assembly GCA_030143305.2). Classification (NCBI taxonomy): domain Eukaryota; kingdom Metazoa; phylum Arthropoda; class Arachnida; order Ixodida; family Ixodidae; genus Amblyomma; species Amblyomma americanum. The sequence goes on from JARKHS020015898.1 coordinate 6,101, forward strand.
AGAGATCAGTGTGGGTCCTTTAGTGTTTTTATGCTATCAAAAATGTGCTGCAATAAAATATGGAGCAATATCTATAGCTTCTCATGAGGTATTTTTATGTCCATGGGTGTTTACTGGTAGCTTGTGATCAACACCATCACTGTTAGCATGTATTTAATTGTACTGTGATTGCTTTTGTCAGTGCAAGTAGTAATGCTTGCATTGTGTGGGATGTTTTAAACACAGGACTCTTGGCGAGAAGCTCTCCGTTTCAAGGCAAAATATGAGCGGAGAAAAATCCGTATCCAGCAGAATGATGGGGCAGATTCTCCACCGTCAAAAAAACCAACGAAAGATGGGAAAGTGGCCACGGTTGGCGGAAATGCCCTGCAGCGTGTTTTGAGGCCGTCTGTGGCATGCATTTGGATTTCATATAGTCCTTGTGCTGAAGACAGCCTGGTGTGCAGTGTGAAGTAGGCTCCTTTTGCTTGCAGGCAACTGCACCAGACGGGGAGGATGAGGAGAGTATTGCTGGCCACATCGAAGGAATGAAGTCCGCGGTACAAAAAGCTCGGACAGACATGGCTTACATAATAGACTGTATGCGCCGTACATTTCCTACCCGAAGGAAGTGGATTGGATCCGAGGATCCATCAGTGGAAGTGGCAATACAGAAATTTCCAGCATTGGCCATGAGCTCAATCGTAAGTTCAGTAACTAGACCATCAGTTAGCGAAGCAAGGAAAAAGAAATTTTCTTTTTCTTTTTCTCTTTTGTCTTTCTTTCTTTTAATCCTTTCCTTTTTTGATTTCAGTTGCGGTGCCTGCACTTTGCATTCCATCTTAGTGGAGGCGAAATACAAAAGTGTGGATATGCTGTGTGACGTCAGTGCATGTTTAAGGACCTCAGATGGTCTACACTGTCTGGAGCCTTTCACTACGGCGTCCCATATGGCCTGAATCGTCTCGGGACGTTAAACCCGCTAAAGCAATTAGGCGGAAGTGGTCTATATGTGCAGAAAATTCAGCTCAAATTTATTTCTCTTTGCCTCAGTGGAGACCTGATTGAATGGCTCGCACTGTTTGAATTTCAGAATACACCTAGGGTTGGTTCAGTGTAGCATGCCCTGATTCCACATTCTGGTCTTTTTGTTTTTGTTGCTCGACTTCTGCTGTTTAGTCGTTTATTTATTGCACGGTTCTTGTATGTGCTTCAAGTTGGTACTACTGGTGTTTGCTGGTGACCGCTGTTACATGGTGGACACTGAAGGGAAATATCGAACTAAGCAAAACAGTCAGGATATTCGTGAGGGACCGTACTTATACTTTCGATGCACTGAATAGTACCTGCATTGCAGAGAAAATCCACACAATGAAAGTCCAAAGATCATTCCACATTTAAGCGGAAATGCCACAGGAAAAAAAACAATTTTAAATAGTCCATCCAGAGCAGTGAAATTTTGTGTGCTTATACTGCTTTTCTGCTCTTTTCAGGACACTAATTAGTTCTCTTGTAGTGCGCACTTTTGCTCAGTGCTGCTAACAGGCCTCAAAAAACAATTTGTGTAGGTTTAATCTTACTTGAACCTGGTTATAACTAGAAAAAGCATTCGTGGGTGGTCCAACTCGCTCATCCATTGTAGATGAAGGCGGCAGACACAACCATTTTGTTGCAGCTTCTAATCACATGATCACCATGACGTCACACATGGTGGTGACGCCACCAAAGGCCAAAGGTTCTTTGCCACGGCAACTATTCCCTGTTGAATCTCTCCGTAACCAGCCAACTTGGGCTCTCTCCTTACTGGTGGTAGTGCTCGGCAAAGCCATCTACCGGTTGCGTGCCTTAAGTCTCAGCCACTGTGCCACTCTGCGGGTAGTGTTATAAAAGCTCAGAGGGCCTATAAAACACTACTAGGAAAGTTGGAGCCAGGGGAATTTCTGAGTTGTACCTGGAGTAGTAGAGCTTTTGCTCTAAAAAGGCCCTTTTGTAGAGCTTTTGCTCTAAAAAGGCCCTTTTGTGCGCATGCTTTCTCATAGAAAATGTTCACTGGGAACTACCAGCAGTAGCTTATTTTATAGCTTACTAACTATAGAATGCAGGGAAATAGCCCTGATGTAGTGATGGAAGTTCCTGGTGTGAAAAAAAAATTGTGATGTTATTGTTATGTTTTTGGGACTCATTACTGTTGTATCGTTTCTATACACTTGCATTAGAGATACTGCAATTCTTAGGCGACATCTGAAGCTACACAATGCAAAGGACACATTTGCCAAGTTTCAGTGCGATACGAAAAGTGCAAGTACCAAAAATTCTGGGCGGACTTCGAAAATTTGCACCCAGGATCTTTTGTAAGTCTCCATTCCATATCACGGTGAAACGTCGCAGATGTGTTCTGTAGAATGTGTATGTGTAACTTGCAAATATCTATTCAGAATTTCAATATCTCTGCTACAAGTTTAGAGAGGCTTCAAACTACACTAATCTAAGTAATGATTCTGAAAAACTAAAGGGTAACATCACAATTTATTTTTCCCATACTAGAAAAACTTTCATGACCAAATTTGAGCTAGTTTCCGGCATTCTACAATTATTAAGCCGCAAAATTAGCTGTTGCTCTTCGTACCCAGTGAAAATTTTCAATGTGAAATCGTGCACAAAAGGTTCTTTGTTTTAATCTTGTTAGCAACACTGAGCTAAAAGTAATCCTTCTACAAGGAAAATAATTATTGTTCTGAAAAAGGTAGAAAAAACAGTATAAGTGCAGTTTCATTGTTCTAGGTAGATTAGTTAAAAAGATTTCTTTTAGTAGCTTCTCTCGTTAAAGTCCCCACGGAAAATGAAGCACAGTGACAATATTTGTATGATGCATTTGTAATGGAGCTCTACGGCCAATGAGAGGTGCCACCTGCCTGCCGGGGGCACTGGTGCATCTCTTAAAGGGACACTGAGACGAGCCCTATAAATTTTTTTTAGCAAAATCTGATAGTTCGGCATTTCATGCTACCAGTCATTTAAATGCTTACTGCTCATAGAAAACCTGTGCTGAAGTTTGTTGTGTCGACCACTACATTTCAATACGCAGCCTAGCAGTGAGAGGTGTAAGCAGTTTCTGGCACACTCATAGTGCTTCCTACCTGCCCTTATTGCATGAGCTTCCACACATTGTGAAGGCCACACTAGGCGAGCATCACTAATTTGGTCTGCAGGGACTGCCTTCTGTGGCTATGCTGAGCAGGAAAGGGAAAGACGGGTCTTTGTTTAGTGAAGGCTGGAGAACTGAGGAGCAAGTGTCAATCTGCAGCAGAATAAAGTCCCGAAGAGAACGGGGACTAGGGGGATCAGCTCGCATAATAAATGCCCCCGCCCTTTTTTTTATGGAGCCATGCAAACAATTCTTAGATATGGCTGAACCAGGCCTTAGCTCTCTCTCGCTCACCTCATCAACTGCGCACTTTAAGCGGGATTCACACGAGAGAGGATTCTACCCCTATCGAGCGGGGAGGTGTGTACACATCACCAGAAATTGACGTCCTTGGGCGCCAGCCCAGGGGTGCCTGGCCTCTGGGATATGGGTCCTTTTGCTTGGCCAGCACAAAAGCTTCCTCGGTTGGAGGGGGTAAGCGGTCATTTTGTTGTAGTTTTGGGCCATAATATTATTTTAAGAGAATTTTGTTTCTACAGGTCTGGGAATATTCACTACAAGCACAGGAGCTGCTTTCTTGTGCTTCGGCACACTCTAATATAGTCAAGCAAGCTATTGACAGCTTGTCTCGAATCTGCTCTTTTGAGGTCACGTAATCACGTATTTAAGTTTTAACAAGCTAGTTGAAACGGTTGTTGTTAGCTGGGTTCCCCTGTGCGGTTATCACTTCATGCTGAGGCAGTTTTCTAAAAAAAGAAATGGTGCATATTGTGGAAGCAATGCAAAGAGGAAAAAATGATGCAGCTAAACTCGAAATACCATATGCACATAAGGTTGCTCATGAAAAAGAAAATAGCTGACAGACATGGTATACAAGTTGTGTTTGCTGCTGATCAAAAGCTCGCCCAAATTTTGTTGCACATTTTGTGCTATGGAAGAAAAAAAGGGCCAAAAAGTTTGTGCCATGTTGGAGCCGGGTTGTTTATGAAATTCTGTTGACCTGTGGGAAGACCCATGTAGGCCAACGAGGCACCTACGTTTGTGGTCATTAACATGTACAGAAGAACATTTATTACAGCATTGTGGCCACGGATGCATGTGGTAAAGATTTTGCACCAGAAAGTTGTTGGAAGCTTATGCATAAAAAAAAAGGAAATGCACTAGCGAAGTATCTGTACAGCTCTTAAAAGCCAAATTGTGGATCTTGAAATTCTATGCATGAATGCATACTGTTTACAGCTGTTCATTCTGCATGTGTGTTGTTTTTTTTATATTTCCTCACCTGAAAAACAAATTGCATAAAGCAGATAAAGTGGGCAATGTGTGATGCCTGTTTGTCTTGCGCTGGCGCTTTACTGCTACTTAGAACTATGAACCATCTTGCCTGACAGCAAGCTCCGCTACTACTTTACATTCTGCCTGAACTATTGTTCTTGGTTTATGTCTAGTTAACCCCAAATTGGCAGCTATCACTTCAAGAATGTGTTTGATATACAGGTCTATTGCTTAATTTGTTATGCCTTCTAGTGTGAAATGTAGCAGCGCATTGCTTGGGTAGTTAGTGTGGCGCACCTTTTATTTTGGTTATCTCCAGTGCAGCCATTCTGGGATGACAACGCACTTTCCTTGATGCCTCTTGAAGGCACTAATATAGTCTGCATGCAGTAAAAAGTTGGCTGGAGCAGGACCTTCGGACTGAAGCATATTGTAACAAGCAATAAAGATCAGAATTTATTTTTCATTTAATTTTGGTGCTCTTTTTATGTCTCCATGTTTCATGTCACTGTATTTAAAATTCATTCGCCACTCTTTCAGAGACAACAGTCACGGCAGCAGTATGCCTGTTGCGAAGCTTGGTGAAAGAAAGAGTGGAGACTTTCGTCCGCCCATTTGTAAGTTTCTAAAACCGCATGTGTGAGCAGCAATGTTTTTTGGGATGCTGGGGGCATGCAGTTCTTTTTTCTCCTTGAGAATGCATTTGCCTTTACTTTTGTTTCTTAAACAAGTTAAACAAATATACCGTGTCAGACTGAAGAAAACAAATACACAGTATTTGATATAATAACATAGCTTTGGATACTAGCCTTCATATTCTTGTTACATGGGAATTTTCAGTGGTTTCTTAATCAAGTTAAACAAATATACTGCATCATGCTGAAGAAAAAAAATACACAGTATTTTATATAATAACATGGCTTTGCATACTAGCCTTCATACTAATGTCACATGGACATTTTCAGAGGCTATGTAGTCCAGAGGCTTAGAAATTCTCAATTGCTATCGAACTCGAATCAGGTGTGCTGCTACAGTAAACTCTATCACCATTGAAGGATTCCATCTCACACTGAGGCATAGTGGCGTCACTATCGCAGCCAGTCATTGTTCAGGCATCCAAGCAATTGACTAATAAATGACCTGCAGAGCAGCTGACTTGGTTTAAATGCAACATTTTTGCTTAGGTGGCCTATTTAGCTAATTAGCTCTAGTAAGCCACCTTTTAATAAGTATTAAGCATTGTGGAGGGACAAGCTTGCAAATGCTTCCTTTACATGCAAGGCTGGAGGTGTCTGAACTTGGGATTTCTCGAATGATTTGCAAAACACTCTTTTCTAAAACTTGTGTGTGCGTTTGTTCTTTTTTTACAGGATCCTGCAGCTGTGCACTATATCCCAACTGTAGTGCACAGCGGAGGCGTTCTGACAACGTCAGATTTTTCTGTTTGCCTTGAGAAGATTTGTGTCAACGAGACAAGCCTGCTGGCGGCACTTGCAACACAGATGGCCTTGTACTGGGCATTTAATATCGTTTTTGACAAAAAAGCACAGCGGTCATTTGACTTGCTGTGCAGGCTCATCAACGTCGACAGTGGCCTACGGCCAACACCACTTGTGCGTTTGGCACAAACTGTTTTGGGAAAATAAAAATTCTCAAGCTGAAATTAAATTGTCCAGTTTCACATTCCTACACATGTTCGTGGAGTGGTGAGAAGCACAGCCAACCTCAGCTAGCATGCCTGCATGGGTCTGGCAAGGATAACCATGTCATCCACAGGTGGATGAAAATTTTGTCTCAATGGATTAATGATTAGTCCCTGGAAAATCATTCAAATGGATCAACAGTTAATCCTGAGGCGGGAACATTTCCTCTCTCAGGGACCATTTCTGAAGATAAACAGATAATCCTGAGGGAGTAACATTTGCTCTCCCAGGGATCATTTCTGAGGATCAACTGTTAGTCCTTAGAGGGTAACATTTGCTCCCTCAGGGATCATTATCAAGGATCAAGTGTTAGTCTCTTGAGGACCATCTGCAAGGTGCAACCATTAGTCTCCCAGCAGTTAGTCCTTCAGAGACTAACTGTATATCCCCTTGCAGTTGATCCCCAAAAGGACGAATGGTTGTGGCAAATCACTTGGTCCCCCAAAGGACTAACCTCCCTACCCCTTTTAGTCCTTTTTTTCTTAGAGTGTATACCATGGCACTGCCACGCAGTAACACGCTCGTTTGGGACGTGCATCGGCACATTGCGCCGGGGGTACCGTCCGCGCGAGGTATCACACGCCCTCATAGTTGCGTGAATGCGCTTATATCGAGTTTATTTTAAGTATACCATGGCACTGTCACGCCGTAACACGCAAGTTTGGGCCGTGCATCGGCAGATTGCGCCAGGGGTACCGTCCGCGCGAGGTATCACACGCCCACTTATTTGCGTGAATGCGCTCATATCGAGTTTATTTTAAGTATACCATGGCACTGTCACGCCGTAACACGCTCGTTTGGGTCGTGTATCGGCAGATTGCGCCAGGGGTACCATCCGCGCGAGGTATCACACGCCCACTTAGTTGTCTGAATGCGCTCATATCGAGTTTATTTTAAGTATACCACGGCACTGTCACGCCGTAACACGCTCGTTTGGGCCGTGAATCGGCAGACTGCGCCAAGGGTACCGTCCGCGCGAGGTACCACACGCCCACTTAGTTGCGGGAATACGCTCATATCGAGTTTATTTTAAGTATACAATGGCACTGTCACGCCGTAACACGCTCGTTTGGGCCGTGCATCGGCAGATTGCGCCAGGGGTACCTTCCGCGCGAGGTATCGCATGCCCACTTAGTTGCGTGAATGCGCTCATATCGAGTTTATTTTAAGTATACCACGGCACTGACACGCCGTAACACGCTCGCTAGGGCCATGCATCAGCAGATTGCGCCAGGGGTACCGTCCGCGCGAGGTATCACACGCCCACTTAGTTGCGTGAATGCGCTCATACCGAGTTTAAGTATACCACGGCACTGTCACGCCATAACACGCTCGCTAGGGCCGTGTATCAGCAGATTGCGCCAGGGGTACCATCCGCGCGAGGTATCACACGCCCACTTAGTTGCGTGAATGCGCTCATATCAAGTTTATTCTAAGTATACCACGGCACTGTCACGCCGTAACACGCTCGCTAGGGCTGCGCATCGGAAGATTGCGCCAGGAGTACCGTCCGCGCGAGACATCACACGCCAACTGAGTTCCGTGAATGCGCGCATATCGAGTTTATTTCAAGTATAGCACGGCACTTCCACGCTGTAACACGCTCGCTAGGGCCGTGCAACGGCAGATTGCGCCATGAATACCGTCCGCACGAGGTATCACACGCCCACTTGGTGGCGTGAATGCGCTCATATCAAGATTCTTTTAAGTATACCACGGCCCTGTCACGCCGTAACACGCTCGCTAGGGCCGTGCATCGGCAGATTACGCCCGGGGTACCGTCCGCTCGAGACATCACACGCCAACTGAGTTGCGTGAATGCGCGCATATCGAGTTTATTTCAAGTGTAGCATGGCACCTCCACGCCGTAACACGCTCGCTAGGGCCGTGCATCGGCAGATTGCGCCAGGTGTAGCGTCCGCGCGAGACATCACACGCCAACTGAGTTATGTGAATGCGCGCATATCGAGTTTATTTCAAGTATAGCACGGCACTGTCACGCCGTAACACGCTCGCTAGTGCCGTTCATCGGCAGATTGCGCCAGGGGTACCGTCCGCGCGAGGTATCACACGCCCACTTGCGTGAATGCGCTCATATCGAGTTTATTTTAAGTATACCATGGCACTGTCACGCCGTAACACGCTCGTATGGGCCGTGCATCGGCAGATTGCGCCAGGGGTACCGTCCGCGCGAGGTATCACATGCCACCTTAGTTGCGTGAATGCGCTCATATCGAGTTTATTTTAAGTATACCACGGCACTGTCACGCCGTAACACGCTCGGTTGGGCCGTACATCGGCAGATTGCGCCAGGGGTACCGTCCGCGCGAGATATCACACGCCCACTTAGTTGCGTGAATGCGCTCATACCGAGTTTGTTTTATGTATACCACGGCACTGTCCCGCCGTAACACGCTCGCTACGGCCGTGTATCAGCAAATTGCGCCAGGGGTGCCATCCGCGCGAAGTATCACATGCCCACTTAGTTGCGTGAATGCGCTCATATCGAGTTTATTTTAAGTATACCATGGCACTGTCAGGCCGTAACACGCTCGGTTGGGCCGTGCATCGGCAGATTGCGCCAGGGGGACCGTCCGCGCGAGATATCACACGCCCACTTAGTTGCGTGAATGCGCTCATATCGAGATTATTTTAAGTATACCACGGCACTGTCACGCCGTAACACGCTCGCTAGGGCCGTGCATCAGCAGATTGCGCCAGGGGTACCGTCCGCGCAAGGTATCACAAGCCCACTTAGTTGCGTGAATGCGCTCATACCGAGTTGGTTTTAAGTATACCACGGCACTGTCCCGCCGTAACACGCTCGCTACGGCCGTGTATCAGCAGATTGCGCCAGGGGTACCATCCGCGCGAGGTATCACACGCCCACTTATTTGCGTGAATGCGCTCATATCGAGTTTATTTTAAGTATACCACGGCACTGTCACGCCGTAACACGCTCGTTTGGGCCGTGAATCGGCAGATTGCGCCAGAGGTACCGTCCGCTTGAGGTATCACACGCCCACTTAGTTGCGTGAATGCGCCTATATAGAGTTTATTTTAAGTATACCAAGGCACTGTCACGCCATAACACGTTCGTTTGGGCCGTGCATCGCAGATTGCGCCAGGGGTACCGTCCGAGCGAGGTATCACGCGCCCACTTAGTTGCGTGAATGCGCTCATATCGAGTTTAAGTATACCACGGCACTGTCACGCCCTAACACGCTCGTTTGGGCCGTGCATCGGCAGGTTGCGCCAGGGGTACCGTCCGCGCGAGGTATCACACGCCCACTTAGTTTCGTGAATGCGCTCATATCAATTTTATTTTAAGTATACCATGGCACTGCCACGCCGTAACACACTCGCTAGTGCCATGCATCAGCAGATTGCGCCAGGGGTACCGTCCGCGCGAGGTATCACACGCCTACTTAGTTCCGTGAATGCGCTCATATCGAGTTTATTTTAAGTATACCACGGCACTGTCACGCCGTAACACGCTCGCTAGGGCCGTGTATCAGCAGATTGCGCCAGGGGTACCGTGCGCGCGAGGTATCACATGCCCCCTTAGTTGCGTGAATGCGCTCATATCGAGTTTATTATAAGTATACCATGGCACTATCACGCCGTAACACGCTCGTTTGGGCCGTGCAACGGCAGATTGCGCCAGGGGTACCGTCCGCGCGAGGTATCAAACGCCCACTTAGTTGCGTGAATGCGCTTATATCGAGTTTATTTTAAGTATACCATGGCACTGTCACGCCGTAACACGCTCGTTAGGGCCGTGCATCGGCAGATTGCGCCAGCGGGACCGTCCGCGCGAGGTATCACATGCCCACTTAGTTGTGTGAATGCGCTCATATCGAGTTTATTTTAAGTATACCACGGCACTGTCACGCCGTAACACGCTCGCTAGTGCCATGCATCAGCAGATTGCGCCAGGGGTACCGTCCGCGTGAGGTGTCACACACCCACTTAGTTGCGTGAATGCGCTTATTTCAAGTTTATTTTAAGTATGCCACGGCACTGCCACGCCGTAACACGCTCGTTAGTGCCATGCATCAGCAGATTGCGCCAGGGGTACCGTCCGCGCGATGTATCACACGCCCACTTAGTTGCGTGAATGCGCTCATATCGAGTTTATTTTAAGTACACCATGGCACTGTCACGCCGTAACACGCTCGTTTGGGCCGTGCATCGGCAGATTGCGCCAGGGGTACCGTCCGCGCGAGGTATCACACGCCCACTTAGTTGCGTGAATGCGCTCATACCGAGTTTAAGTATACCACGGCACTGTCACGCCATAACACGCTCGCTAGGGCCGTGTATCAGCAGATTGCGCCAGGGGTACCATCCGCGCGAGGTATCACACGCCCACTTAGTTGCGTGAATGCGCTCATATCAAGTTTATTCTAAGTATACCACGGCACTGTCACGCCGTAACACGCTCGCTAGGGCTGCGCATCGGAAGATTGCGCCAGGAGTACCGTCCGCGCGAGACATCACACGCCAACTGAGTTCCGTGAATGCGCGCATATCGAGTTTATTTCAAGTATAGCACGGCACTTCCACGCCGTAACACGCTCGCTAGGGCCGTGCAACGGCAGATTGCGCCATGAATACCGTCCGCACGAGGTATCACACGCCCCCTTGGTGGCGTGAATGCGCTCATATCAAGATTCTTTTAAGTATACCACGGCCCTGTCACGCCGTAACACGCTCGCTAGGGCCGTGCATCGGCAGATTACGCCAGGGGTACCGTCCGCTCGAGACATCACACGCCAACTGAGTTGCGTGAATGCGCGCATATCGAGTTTATTTCAAGTGTAGCACGGCACCTCCACGCCGTAACACGCTCGCTAGGGCCGTGCATCGGCAGATTGCGCCAGGTGTAGCGTCCGCGCGAGACATCACACGCCAGCTGAGTTATGTGAATGCGCGCATATCGAGTTTATTTCAAGTATAGCACGGCACTGTCACGCCGTAACACGCTCGCTAGTGCCGTGCATCGGCAGATTGCGCCAGGGGTACCGTCCGCGCGAGACATCCCACGCCAACTGAGTTGCGTGAATGCGCGCATATCGAGTTTATTTCAAGTACAGCACGGCACTTACACGCCGTAACACGCTCGCTAGGGCCGTTCATCGGCAGATTGCGCCAGGGGTACCGTCCGCGCGAGGTATCACACGCCCACTTGCGTGAATGCGCTCATATCGAGTTTATTTTAAGTATACCATGGCACTGTCACGCCGTAACACGCTCGTATGGGCCGTGCATCGGCAGATTGCGCCAGGGGTACCGTCCGCGCGAGGTATCACATGCCACCTTAGTTGCGTGAATGCGCTCATATCGAGTTTATTTTAAGTATACCACGGCACTGTCACGCCGTAACACGCTCGGTTGGGCCGTACATCGGCAGATTGCGCCAGGGGTACCGTCCGCGCGAGATATCACACGCCCACTTAGTTGCGTGAATGCGCTCATACCGAGTTTGTTTTATGTATACCACGGCACTGTCCCGCCGTAACACGCTCGCTACGGCCGTGTATCAGCAGATTGCGCCAGGGGTACCATCCGCGCGAAGTATCACATGCCCACTTAGTTGCGTGAATGCGCTCATATCGAGTTTATTTTAAGTATACCATGGCACTGTCAGGCCGTAACACGCTCGGTTGGGCCGTGCATCGGCAGATTGCGCCAGGGGGACCGTCCGCGCGAGATATCACACGCCCACTTAGTTGCGTGAATGCGCTCATATCGAGATTATTTTAAGTATACCACGGCACTGTCACGCCGTAACACGCTCGCTAGGGCCGTGCATCAGCAGATTGCGCCAGGGGTACCGTCCGCGCAAGGTATCACACGCCCACTTAGTTGCGTGAATGCGCTCATACCGAGTTGGTTTTAAGTATACCACGGCACTGTCCCGCCGTAACACGCTCGCTACGGCCGTGTATCAGCAGATTGCGCCAGGGGTACCATCCGCGCGAGGTATCACACGCCCACTTATTTGCGTGAATGCGCTCATATCGAGTTTATTTTAAGTATACCACGGCACTGTCACGCCGTAACACGCTCGTTTGGGCCGTGAATCGGCAGATTGCGCCAGAGGTACCGTCCGCTTGAGGTATCACACGCCCACTTAGTTGCGTGAATGCGCTTATATAGAGTTTATTTTAAGTATACCAAGGCACTGTCACGCCATAACACGTTCGTTTGGGCCGTGCATCGCAGATTGCGCCAGGGGTACCGTCCGAGCGAGGTATCACGCGCCCACTTAGTTGCGTGAATGCGCTCATATCGAGTTTAAGTATACCACGGCACTGTCACGCCCTAACACGCTCGTTTGGGCCGTGCATCGGCAGGTTGCGCCAGGGGTACCGTCCGCGCGAGGTATCACACGCCCCCTTAGTTGCATGAATGCGCTCACATCGAGCTTATTTTAAGTATACCATGGCACTGTCACGCCGTAACACGCTCGTTTGGGCCGTGCATCGGCAGATTGCGCCAGGGGTACCGTCCGCGCGAGGTATCACACGCCCACTTAGTTTCGTGAATGCGCTCATATCAATTTTATTTTAAGTATACCACGGCACTGCCACGCCGTAACACACTCGCTAGTGCCATGCGTCAGCAGATTGCGCCAGGGGTACCGTCCGCGCGAGGTATCACACGCCTACTTAGTTCCGTGAATGCGCTCATATCGAGTTTATTTTAAGTATACCACGGCACTGTCACGCCGTAACACGCTCGCTAGGGCCGTGTATCAGCAGATTGCGCCAGGGGTACCGTGCGCGCGAGGTATCACATGCCCCCTTAGTTGCGTGAATGCGCTCATATCGAGTTTATTATAAGTATACCATGGCACTATCACGCCGTAACACGCTCGTTTGGGCCGTGCAACGGCAGATTGCGCCAGGGGTACCGTCCGCGCGAGGTATCAAACGCCCACTTAGTTGCGTGAATGCGCTTATATCGAGTTTATTTTAAGTATACCATGGCACTGTCACGCCGTAACACGCTCGTTAGAGCCGTGCATCGGCAGATTGCGCCAGGGGTACCGTCCGCGCGAGGTATCACATGCCCACTTAGTTGTGTGAATGCGCTCATATCGAGTTTATTTTAAGTATACCACGGCACTGTCACGCCGTAACACGCTCGCTAGTGCCATGCATCAGCAGATTGCGCCAGGGGTACCGTCCGCGTGAGGTGTCACACACCCACTTAGTTGCGTGAATGCGCTTATTTCAAGTTTATTTTAAGTATGCCACGGCACTGCCACGCCGTAACACGCTCGTTAGTGCCATACATCAGCAGATTGCGCCAGGGGTACCGTCCGCGCGATGTATCACACGCCCACTTAGTTGCGTGAATGCGCTCATATCGAGTTTATTTTAAGTACACCATGGCACTGTCACGCCGTAACACGCTCGTTTGGGCCGTGCATCGGCAGATTGCGCCAGGGTTACCGTCCGCGCGAGGTATCACACGCCTACTTAGTTCCATGAATGCGCTCATATCGAGTTTATTTTAAGTATACCATGGCACTGTCACGCCGTAACGCTCGCTTGGGCCGTGTATCAGCAGATTGCGCCAGGGGTACCGTCCGCGTGAGGTATCACACGCCCTCTTAGTTGCGCGAATGCGCTCATACCGAGTTTATTTTAAGTATACCGCGGCACTGTCACGCCGTAACACGCTCGCTAGGGCCGTGCATCGGCAGATTGCGCCAGGGGTACCGTCCGCGCGAGGTATCACACGCCCACTTAGTTGCTTGAATGCGCTCATACCGAGTTTATTTTAAGTATACCACGGCACTTTCACGCCGTAACACGCTCGCTCGGGCCGTGCATCAGCAGATTGCGCCAGGGGTACCATCCGCGCGATGTATCACACGCTCTCTTAGTTGCGTGAATGCGCTCATATGGAGTTTATTTTAGGTATACCACGGCACTGTCACGCCGTAACACGCTCGCTAGTGCACTGCATCAGCAGATTGCGCCAGGGGTACCGTCCGCGCGATGTATCACACGCCCACTTAGTTCCGCGAATGCGCACATATCAAGTTTCTTTTAAGTATACCACGGCCCTGTCACGCCGTAACACGCTCTCTAGCGCCGTGCATCGGCAGATTGCGCCAGAGGTACCGTCCGCGCGAGGTATCACACGCCCACTTAGTTGCGTGAATGCGCTCATACCGAGTTTATTTCAAGTATAGCCTGGCACTGTCACGCCGTAACGCGCTCGCTAGCGCCGTGCATCAGCAGATTGAGCCAGAGGTACCGTCCGCGTGAGGTATCACACGCCCTCTTAGTTGCGCGAATGCGCTCATACCGAGTTTATTTTAAGTATACCGCGGCACTGTCACGCCGTAACACGCTCGCTAGTGCCATGCATCAGCAGATTGCGCCAGAGGTACCGTCCGCGCGAGGTATCACACGCCCACTTAGTTGCGTGAATGCGCTCATACCGAGTTTATTTCAAGTATAGCCTGGCACTGTCACGCCGTAACGCGCTCGCTAGCGCCGTGCATCAGCAGATTGAGCCAGAGGTACCGTCCGCGCGAGGTATCACACGCCCTCTTAGTTGCGCGAATGCGCTCATACCGAGTTTATTTTAAGTATACCGCGGCACTGTCACGCCGTAACACGCTCGCTAGTGCCATGCATCAGCAGATTGCGCCAGAGGTACCGTCCGCGTGAGGTATCACACGCCCTCTTAGTTGCGCGAATGCGCTCATACCGAGTTTATTTTAAGTATACCGCGGCACTGTCACGCCGTAACACGCTCGCTAGGGCCGTGCATCGGCAGATTGCGCCAGGGGTACCGTCCGCGCGAGGTATCACACGCCCACTTAGTTGCGTGAATGCGCTCATACCGAGTTTATTTTAAGTATACCACGGCACTTTCACGCCGTAACACGCTCGTTCGGGCCGTGCATCAGCAGATTGCGCCAGGGGTACCATCCGCGCGATGTATCACACGCTCTCTTAGTTGCGTGAATGCGCTCATATGGAGTTTATTTTAAGTATACCACGGCACTGTCACGCCGTAACACGCTCGCTAGTGCCATGCATCAGCAGATTGCGCCTGGGGTACCGTCCGCGCGATGTATCACACGCCCACTTAGTTCCGCGAATGCGCACATATCAAGTTTCTTTTAAGTATACCACGGCCCTGTCACGCCGTAACACGCTCTCTAGCGCCGTGCATCGGCAGATTGCGCCAGAGGTACCGTCCGCGCGAGGTATCACACGCCCACTTAGTTGCGTGAATGCGCTCATACCGAGTTTATTTCAAGTATAGCCTGGCACTGTTACGCCGTAACGCGCTCCCTAGCGCCGTGCATCAGCAGATTGGGCCAGGGGTACCGTCCGCGCGAGGTATCACACGCCCACTTAGTTGCGTGAATGCGCTCATACCGAGTTTATTTTAGGTATACCACGGCACTGTCACGCCGTAACACGCTCGCTCGGGCCGTGCATCAGCAGATTGCGCCAGGGGTACCGTCCGCGCGAGGTATCACACGCCTACTTAGTTCCGTGAATGCGCTCATATCGAGTTTATTTAAAGTATACCACGGAAATGTCACGCCGTAACACGCTCGCTTGGGCCGTGCATCGGCATATTGCGCCAGGGGTACCGTCCGCACGAGGTATGACACGCCCACTTAGTTGCGTGAATGCGCTCATATCGAGTTTATTTTAAGTATACCACGGCACTGTCACGCCGTAACGCGCTGGCTAGCGCCGTGCATCGGCAGATTGCGCCAGGGGCACCGTCCGCGCTAGACATCACACGCCCACTTAGTTGCGTCAATGCGCTCATATCGAGTTTATTTTAAGTATACCACGGCACTGTCAGCCCGTAACACGCTCGCTTGGGCCGTGAATCGGCAGATTGCGCCAGGGGCACCGTCCGCGCGAGTCATCACACGCCCACTTAGTTGCGTCAATGCGCTCATATCGAGTTTATTTTAAGTATACCACGGCACTGTCACGCCGTAACAAGCTCGCTTGGGCCGTGCATCGGCATATTGAGCCAGGGGTAGCGTCCGCGCGAGGTATCACACACCCACTTAGTTGCGTGAATGCGCTCATATCAAGTTTATTTTAAGTATACTATGGCGCTGTCACGCCGTAACACGCTCGTTTAGGCCGTGCCACGGCAGATTGCGTCAGGGGCACCGTCCGCGCGAGACATCACACGCCCACTTAGTTGCGTCAATGCGCTCATATCGAGTTCATTTTAAGTATACCACGGCACTGTCAGCCCGTAACACGCTCGCTTGGGCCGCGAATCGGCAGACTGCGCCAGGGGTACCGTCCGCACGAGTTATCTCACGCCGATTGAGTTGCGTGAATGCGCGCGTATCGAGTTTATTTCAAGTAGAGCACGACACTGTCACGCCGTAACGCGCTCGCTAGCGCCGTGCATCGGCAGATTGCGCCAGGGGCACCGTCCGCGCGAGGTATCACACGCCTACTTAGTTCCGTGAATGCGCTCATATCCAGTTTATTTTAAGTATACCGCGGCACTGTCACGCCGTAACACGCTCGCTGGGGCCGTGCATCGGCATATTGCGCCAGGGGTAGCGTCCGCGCGAGATATCACACACCCATTTAGTTGCGTGAATGCGCTCATATCAATTTTATTTTAAGTATACCACGGCACTGCCACGCCGTAACACACTCGCTAGTGCCATGCATCACCAGATTGCGCCAGGGGTACCGTCCGCGCGAGGTATCACACGCCTACTTAGTTCCGTGAATGCGCTCATATCGAGTTTATTTTAAGTATACCACGGAACTGTCACGCCGTAACACGCTCGCTAGGGCCGTGTATCAGCAGATTGCGCCAGGGGTACCGTGCGCGCGAGGTATCACATGCCCCCTTAGTTGCGTGAATGCGCTCATATCGAGTTTATTTTAAATATACCATGGCACTATCACGCCGTAACACGCTCGTTTGGGCCGTGCATCAGCAGATTGCACCAGGGGTACCGTCCGCGCGAGGTATCACACGCCCACTTAGTTGCGTGAATGCGCTCATACTGAGTTTGTTTTAAGTATACCATGGCACTGTCCCGCCGTAATACGCTCGCTAGGGCCGTGTATCAGCAGATTGCGCCAGGGGTACCATCCGCGCGAGGTATCACACGCCCACTTATTTGCGTGAATGCGCTCATACCAAGTTTATTTTAAGTATACCACGGCACTGTCACGCCATAACACGCTCACTAGGGCCGTGCATCGGCAGATTACGCCAGGGGTACCTTCCGAGCGAGGTATCACACGCCCACTTAGTTGCGTGAATGCACTTATATCGAGTTTATATTAAGTATACCATGGCACTGTCACGCCGTAACACGCTCGTTTGGGCCGTGCATCGGCAGATTGCGCCAGGGGTACCGTCCGAGCGAGGTATCACACGCCCACTTAGCTGCGTGAATGCGCTCATATCGTGTTTATTTTAAGTAAACCATGGCACTGTCACGCCGTAACACGCTCCTTAGGGCCGTGCATCGGCAGATTGCGCCAGGGGTACCGTCCGCGCGAGGTATCACATGCCCACTTATTTGCGTGAATGCGCTCATATCAAGTTTATTTTAAGTATACAACGGCACTTTCACGCCGTAACACGCTCGTTTGGGCCGTGCATCAGCAGATTGCGCCAGGGGTACCGTCCGCGCGAGGTATCACACGCCCACTTAGTTGCGTGAATGCGCTTATATCAAGTTTATTTTAAGTATACCATGGCACTGTCACGCCGTAACACGCTCGTTTGGGCCGTGCATCGGCAAATTGCGCCAGGGGTACCGTCCGAGCGAGGTATCACACTCCCACTTAGCTGCGTGAATGCGCTCATATCGTGTTTATTTTAAGTAAACCATGGCACTGTCACGCCGTAACACGCTCGTTAGGGCCGTGCATCGGCAGATTGCGCCAGGGGTACCGTCCGCGCGAGGTATCACATGCCCACTTAGTTGCGTGAATGCGCTCATATCGAGTTAATTTTAAGTATACCACGGCACTGTCACGCCGTAACACGCTCGCTAGTGCCATGCATCAGCAGATTGCGCCAGGGGTACCGTCCGCATGAGGTGTCACTCACCCACTTAGTTGCGTGAATGCGCTTATTTCAAGTTTATTTTAAGTATACCACGGCACTGCCACGCCGTAACACGCTCGTTAGTGCCATGCATCAGCAGATTGCGCCAGGGGTACCGTCCGCGCGATGTATCACACGCCCACTTAGTTGCGTGAATGCGCTCATATCGAGTTTATTTTAAGTACACCATGGCACTGTCACGCCGTAACACGCTCGTTTGGGCCGTGCATCGGCAGATTGCGCCATGGTTACCGTCCGCGCGAGGTATCACACGCCTACTTAGTTCCGTGAATGCGCTCATATCGAGTTTATCTTAAGTATACCACGGCACTGTCACGCCGTAACGCTCGCTTGGGCCGTGTATCAGCAGATTGCGCCAGGGGTACCGTCCGCGCGAGGTGTCACACGCCAACTCAGTTGCGTGAATGCGCACATATCGAGTTTATTTCAAGTATAGCACGGCACTGTCACGCCGTAGCAAGCTCGCTAGGGCCGTACATCGGCAGATTGCGCCAGGGGTACCATCCGCGCGAGGTATCACGCGCCCACTTAATTGCGTGAATGCGCTCATACCGAGTTTATTTTAAGTATACCACGGCACTGTCACGCCGTAACACGCTCGCTAGGGCCGTGTATCAGCAGATTGCGCCAGGGGTACCATCCGCGCGATGTATCACACGCTCTTTTAGTTGCGTGAATGCGCTCATATGGAGTTTATTTTAAGTATACCACGGCACTGTCACGCCGTAACACGCTCGCTAGTGCCATGCATCAGCAGATTGCGCCAGGGGTACCGTCCGCGCGATGTATCACACGCCCACTTAGTTCCGCGAATGCGCTCATACCGAGTTTATTTTAAGTATACCGCGGCACTGTCACGCCGTAACACGCTCGCTAGGGCCGTGCATCGGCAGATTGCGCCAGGGGTACCGTCCGCGCGAAGTATCACACGCCCTAATTTGCGCGAATGCGCTCATACCGAGTTTATTTTAAGTATACCGCGGCACTGTCACGCCGTAACACGCTCGTTAGGGCCGTGCATCGGCAGATTGCGCCAGGGGTACCGTCCGCGCGAGGTATCACACGCCCTCTTAGTTGCGCGAATGCGCTCATACCGAGTTTATTTTAAGTATACCGCGGCACTGTCACGCCGTAACACGCTCGCTAGTGCCATGCATCAGCAGATTGTGCCAGGGGTACCATCCGCGCGATGTATCACACGCTCTCTTAGTTGCGTGAATGCGCTCATATGGAGTTTATTTTAAGTATACCACGGCACTGTCACGCCGTAACACGCTCGCTAGTGCCATGCATCAGCAGATTGCGCCAGGGGTACCGTCCGCGCGATGTATCACAAGCCCACTTAGTTGCGTGAATGCGATCATATCGAGTTTATTTTAAGTACACCATGGCACTGTCACGCCGTAACACGCTCGTTTGGGCCGTGCATCGGCAGATTGCGCCAGGGGTACCATCCGCGCGATGTATCACACGCCCACTTAGTTCCGCGAATGCGCTCATACCGAGTTTATTTTAAGTATACCGCGGCACTGTCACGCCGTAACACGCTCGCTAGGGCCGTGCATCGGCAGATTGCGCCAGGGGTACCGTCCGCGCGAGGTATCACACGCCCTCTTAGTTGCGCGAATGCGCTCATACCGAGTTTATTTTAAGTATACCGCGGCACTGTCACGCCGTAACACGCTCGCTAGGGCCGTGCATCGGCAGATTGCGCCAGGGGTACCGTCCGCGTGAGGTATCACGCGCCCACTTAATTGCGTGAATGCGCTCATACCGAGTTTATTTTAAGTATACCGCGGCACTGTCACGCCGTAACACGCTCGCTAGTGCCATGCATCAGCAGATTGCGCCAGGGGTACCGTCCGCGTGAGGTATCACACGCCCTCTTAGTTGCGCGAATGCGCTCATACCGAGTTTATTTTAAGTATACCGCGGCACTGTCACGCCGTAACACGCTCGCTAGTGCCATGCATCAGCAGATTGCGCCAGGGGTACCGTCCGCGCGATGTATCACACGCCCACTTAGTTCCGCGAATGCGCTCATACCGAGTTTATTTTAAGTATACCGCGGCACTGTCACGCCGTAACACGCTCGCTAGGGCCGTGCAACGGCAGATTGCGCCAGGGGTACCGTCCGCGCGAGGTATCACACGCCCTCTTAGTTGCGCGAATGCGCTCATACCGAGTTTATTTTAAGTATACCGCGGCACTGTCACGCCGTAACACGCTCGCTAGGGCCGTGCATCGGCAGATTTCGCCAGGGGTACCGTCCGCGCGATGTATCACACGCCCTCTTAGTTGCGCGAATGCGCTCATACCGAGTTTATTTCAAGTATACCGCGGCACTGTCACGCCGTAACACGCTCGCTAGTGCCATGCATCAGCAGATTGCGCCAGGGGTACCATCCGCGCGAGGTATCACACGCCCTCTTAATGGCGCGAATGCGCTCATACCGAGTTTATTTTAAGTATACCGCGGCACTGTCACGCCGTAACACGCTCGCTAGTGCCATGCATCACCAGATTGCGCTAGGGGTACCATCCGCGCGATGTATCACACGCCCTCTTAGTTGCGCGAATGCGCTCATACCGAGTTTATTTTAAGTATACCGCGGCGCTGTCACGCCGTAACACGCTCGCTAGTGCCATGCATCAGCAGATTGCGCCAGGGGTACCGTCCGCGCGAGGTATCACACGCCCTCTTAGTTGCGCGAATGCGCTCATACCGAGTTTATTTTAAGTATACCGCGGCACTGTCACGCCGTAACACGCTCGCTAGTGCCATGCATCAGCAGATTGCGAAAGGGGTACCATCCGCGCGATGTATCACACGCTTTCTTATTTGCGTGAATGCGCTCATATGGAGTTTATTTTAAGTATACCACGGCACTGTCACGCCGTAACACGCTCGCTAGTGCCATGCATCAGCAGATTGCGCCAGGGGTACCGCCCGCGCGAGGTATCACACGCCCACTTGGTTGCGTGAATGCGCTCATACCGAGTTTATTTTAAGTATACCACGGCACTTTCACGCCGTAACACGCTCGCTCGGGCCGTGCATCAGCAGATTGCGCCAGGGGTACCATCCGCGCGATGTATCACACGCTCTCTTAGCTGCGTGAATGCGCTCATATGGAGTTTATTTTAAGTATACCACGGCACTGTCACGCCGTAACACGCTCGCTAGTGCCATGCATCAGCAGATTGCGCCAGGGGTACCGTCCGCGCGATGTATCACACGCCCACTTAGTTCCGCGAATGCGCACATATCAAGTTTCTTTTAAGTATACCACGGCCCTGTCACGCCGTAACACGCTCTCTAGCGCCGTGCATCGGCAGATTGTGCCAGAGGTACCGTCCGCGCGAGATATCACACGCCCACTTAGTTGCGTGAACGCACTCATACCGAGTTTATTTCAAGTATAGCCTGGCACTGTTACGCCGTAACGCGCTCGCTAGCGCCGTGCATCAGCAGAGTGGGCCAGGGGTACCGTCCGCGCGAGGTATCACACGCCCACTTAGTTGCGTGAATGCGCTCATACCGAGTTTATTTTAAGTATACCACGGCACTGTCACGCCGTAACACGCTCGCTCGGGCCGTGCATCAGCAGATTGCGCCAGGGGTACCGTCCGCGCGAGGTATCACACGCCCACTTATTTGCGTGAATGCGCTCATATCGAGTTTATTTTAAGTATACCACGGCACTGTCACGCCGTAACACGCTCGTTTGGGCCGTGAATCGGCAGATTGCGCCAGAGGTACCGTCCGCTTGAGGTATCACACGCCCACTTAGTTGCGTGAATGCGCTTATATAGAGTTTATTTTAAGTATACCAAGGCACTGTCACGCCATAACACGTTCGTTTGGGCCGTGCATCGCAGATTGCGCCAGGGGTACCGTCCGAGCGAGGTATCACGCGCCCACTTAGTTGCGTGAATGCGCTCATATCGAGTTTAAGTATACCACGGCACTGTCACGACCTAACACGCTCGTTTGGGCCGTGCATCGGCAGGTTGCGCCAGGGGTACCGTCCGCGCGAGGTATCACACGCCCCCTTAGTTGCATGAATGCGCTCACATCGAGCTTATTTTAAGTATACCATGGCACTGTCACGCCGTAACACGCTCGTTTGGGCCGTGCATCGGCAGATTGCGCCAGGGGTACCGTCCGCGCGAGGTATCACACGCCCACTTAGTTTCGTGAATGCGCTCATATCAATTTTATTTTAAGTATACCACGGCACTGCCACGCCGTAACACACTCGCTAGTGCCATGCATCAGCAGATTGCGCCAGGGGTACCGTCCGCGCAAGGTATCACACGCCTACTTAGTTCCGTGAATGCGCTCATATCGAGTTTATTTTAAGTATACCACGGCACTGTCACGCCGTAACACGCTCGCTAGGGCCGTGTATCAGCAGATTGCGCCAGGGGTACCGTGCGCGCGAGGTATCACATGCCCCCTTAGTTGCGTGAATGCGCTCATATCGAGTTTATTATAAGTATACCATGGCACTATCACGCCGTAACACGCTCGTTTGGGCCGTGCAACGGCAGATTGCGCCAGGGGTACCGTCCGCGCGAGGTATCAAACGCCCACTTAGTTGCGTGAATGCGCTTATATCGAGTTTATTTTAAGTATACCATGGCACTGTCACGCCGTAACACGCTCGTTAGGGCCGTGCATCGGCAGATTGCGCCAGGGGTACCGTCCGCGCGAGGTATCACATGCCCACTTAGTTGTGTGAATGCGCTCATATCGAGTTTATTTTAAGTATACCACGGCACTGTCACGCCGTAACACGCTCGCTAGTGCCATGCATCAGCAGATTGCGCCAGGGGTACCGTCCGCGTGAGGTGTCACACACCCACTTAGTTGCGTGAATGCGCTTATTTCAAGTTTATTTTAAGTATGCCACGGCACTGCCACGCCGTAACACGCTCGTTAGTGCCATGCATCAGCAGATTGCGCCAGGGGTACCGTCCGCGCGATGTATCACACGCCCACTTAGTTGCGTGAATGCGCTCATATCGAGTTTATTTTAAGTACACCATGGCACTGTCACGCCGTAACACGCTCGTTTGGGCCGTGCATCGGCAGATTGCGCCAGGGTTACCGTCCGCGCGAGGTATCACACGCCTACTTAGTTCCGTGAATGCGCTCATATCGAGTTTATTTTAAGTATACCACGGCACTGTCACGCTGTAACGCTCGCTTGGGCCGTGTATCAGCAGATTGCGCCAGGGGTACCGTCCGCGCGAGGTGTCACACGCCAACTGAGTTGCGTGAATGCGCACATATCGAGTTTATTTCAAGTATAGCACGGCACTGTCACGCCGTAACACGCTCGCTTGGGCCGTACATCGGCAGATTGCGCCAGGGGTACCGTCCGCGCGATGTATCACACGCCCACTTAGTTGCGTGAATGCGCTCATATCGAGTTTATTTTAAGTACACCATGGCACTGTCACGCCGTAACACGCTCGTTTGGGCCGTGCATCGGCAGATTGCGCCAGGGTTACCGTCCGTGCGAGGTATCACACGCCTACTTAGTTCCATGAATGCGCTCATATCGAGTTTATTTTAAGTATACCATGGCACTGTCACGCCGTAACGCTCGCTTGGGCCGTGTATCAGCAGATTGCGCCAGGGGTACCGTCCGCGTGAGGTATCACACGCCCTCTTAGTTGCGCGAATGCGCTCATACCGAGTTTATTTTAAGTATACCGCGGCACTGTCACGCCGTAACACGCTCGCTAGGGCCGTGCATCGGCAGATTGCGCCAGGGGTACCGTCCGCGCGAGGTATCACACGCCCACTTAGTTGCGTGAATGCGCTCATACCGAGTTTATTTTAAGTATACCACGGCACTTTCACGCCGTAACACGCTCGCTCGGGCCGTGCATCAGCAGATTGCGCCAGGGGTACCATCCGCGCGATGTATCACACGCTCTCTTAGTTGCGTGAATGCGCTCATATGGAGTTTATTTTAGGTATACCACGGCACTGTCACGCCGTAACACGCTCGCTAGTGCACTGCATCAGCAGATTGCGCCAGGGGTACCGTCCGCGCGATGTATCACACGCCCACTTAGTTCCGCGAATGCGCACATATCAAGTTTCTTTTAAGTATACCACGGCCCTGTCACGCCGTAACACGCTCTCTAGCGCCGTGCATCGGCAGATTGCGCCAGAGGTACCGTCCGCGCGAGGTATCACACGCCCACTTAGTTGCGTGAATGCGCTCATACCGAGTTTATTTCAAGTATAGCCTGGCACTGTCACGCCGTAACGCGCTCGCTAGCGCCGTGCATCAGCGGATTGAGCCAGGGGTACCGTCCGCGCGAGGTATCACACGCCCTCTTAGTTGCGCGAATGCGCTCATACCGAGTTTATTTTAAGTATACCGCGGCACTGTCACGCCGTAACACGCTCGCTAGTGCCATGCATCAGCAGATTGCGCCAGAGGTACCGTCCGCGTGAGGTATCACACGCCCTCTTAGTTGCGCGAATGCGCTCATACCGTGTTTATTTTAAGTATACCGCGGCACTGTCACGCCGTAACACGCTCGCTAGGGCCGTGCATCGGCAGATTGCGCCAGGGGTACCGTCCGCGCGAGGTATCACACGCCCACTTAGTTGCGTGAATGCGCTCATACCGAGTTTATTTTAAGTATACCACGGCACTTTCACGCCGTAACACGCTCGTTCGGGCCGTGCATCAGCAGATTGCGCCAGGGGTACCATCCGCGCGATGTATCACACGCTCTCTTAGTTGCGTGAATGCGCTCATATGGAGTTTATTTTAAGTATACCACGGCACTGTCACGCCGTAACACGCTCGCTAGTGCCATGCATCAGCAGATTGCGCCTGGGGTACCGTCCGCGCGATGTATCACACGCCCACTTAGTTCCGCGAATGCGCACATATCAAGTTTCTTTTAAGTATACCACGGCCCTGTCACGCCGTAACACGCTCTCTAGCGCCGTGCATCGGCAGATTGCGCCAGAGGTACCGTCCGCGCGAGGTATCACACGCCCACTTAGTTGCGTGAATGCGCTCATACCGAGTTTATTTCAAGTATAGCCTGGCACTGTTACGCCGTAACGCGCTCCCTAGCGCCGTGCATCAGCAGATTGGGCCAGGGGTACCGTCCGCGCGAGGTATCACACGCCCACTTAGTTGCGTGAATGCGCTCATTCCGAGTTTATTTTAGGTATACCACGGCACTGTCACGCCGTAACACGCTCGCTCGGGCCGTGCATCAGCAGATTGCGCCAGGGGTACCGTCCGCGCGAGGTATCACACGCCTACTTAGTTCCGTGAATGCGCTCATATCGAGTTTATTTAAAGTATACAACGGAAATGTCACGCCGTAACACGCTCGCTTGGGCCGTGCATCGGCATATTGCGCCAGGGGTACCGTCCGCACGAGGTATGACACGCCCACTTAGTTGCGTGAATGCGCTCATATCGAGTTTATTTTAAGTATACCACGGCACTGTCAGCCCGTAACACGCTCGCTTGGGCCGTGAATCGGCAGATTGCGCCAGGGGCACCGTCCGCGCGAGTCATCACACGCCCACTTAGTTGCGTCAATGCGCTCATATCGAGTTTATTTTAAGTATACCACGGCACTGTCACGCCGTAACAAGCTCGCTTGGGCCGTGCATCGGCATATTGAGCCAGGGGTAGCGTCCGCGCGAGGTATCACACACCCACTTAGTTGCGTGAATGCGCTCATATCAAGTTTATTTTAAGTATACTATGGCGCTGTCACGCCGTAACACGCTCGTTTAGGCCGTGCCACGGCAGATTGCGTCAGGGGCACCGTCCGCGCGAGACATCACACGCCCACTTAGTTGCGTCAATGCGCTCATATCGAGTTCATTTTAAGTATACCATGGCACTGTCAGCCCGTAACACGCTCGCTTGGGCCGCGAATCGGCAGACTGCGCCAGGGGTACCGTCCGCACGAGTTATCTCACGCCGATTGAGTTGCGTGAATGCGCGCGTATCGAGTTTATTTCAAGTAGAGCACGGCACTGTCACGCCGTAACGCGCTCGCTAGCGCCGTGCATCGGCAGATTGCGCCAGGGGCACCGTCCGCGCAAGGTATCACACGCCTACTTAGTTCCGTGAATGCGCTCATATCGAGTTTATTTTAAGTATACCGCGGCACTGTCACGCCGTAACACGCTCGCTGGGGCCGTGCATCGGCATATTGCGCCAGGGGTAGCGTCCGCGCGAGATATCACACACCCATTTAGTTGCGTGAATGCGCTCATATTAATTTTATTTTAAGTATACCACGGCACTGCCACGCCGTAACACGCTCGCTAGGGCCGTGTATCAGCAGATTGCGCCAGGGGTACCGTGCGCGCGAGGTATCACATGCCCCCTTAGTTGCGTGAATGCGCTCATATCGAGTTTATTTTAAATATACCATGGCACTATCACGCCGTAACACGCTCGTTTGGGCCGTGCATCAGCAGATTGCGCCAGGGGTACCGTCCGCGCGAGGTATCACACGCCCACTTAGTTGCGTGAATGCGCTCATACTGAGTTTGTTTTAAGTATACCATGGCACTGTCCCGCCGTAATACGCTCGCTAGGGTCGTGTATCAGCAGATTGCGCCAGGGGTACCATCCGCGCGAGGTATCACACGCCCACTTAGTTGCGTGAATGCGCTCATACCAAGTTTATTTTAAGTATACCACGGCACTGTCACGCCATACCACGCTCACTAGGGCCGTGCATTGGCAGATTACGCCAGGGGTACCTTCCGAGCGAGGTATCACACGCCCACTTAGTTGCGTGAATGCACTTATATCGAGTTTATATTAAGTATACCATGGCACTGTCACGCCGTAACACGCTCGTTTGGGCCGTGCATCGGCAGATTGCGCCAGGGGTACCGTCCGAGCGAGGTATCACACGCCCACTTAGCTGCGTGAATGCGCTCATATCGTGTTTATTTTAAGTAAACCATGGCACTGTCACGCCGTAACACGCTCCTTAGGGCCGTGCATCGGCAGATTGCGCCAGGGGTACCGTCCGCGCGAGGTATCACATGCCCACTTATTTGCGTGAATGCGCTCATATCAAGTTTATTTTAAGTATACAACGGCACTTTCACGCCGTAACACGCTCGTTTGGGCCGTGCATCAGCAGATTGCGCCAGGGGTACCGTCCGCGCGAGGTATCACACGCCCACTTAGTTGCGTGAATGCGCTTATATCAAGTTTATTTTAAGTATACCATGGCACTGTCACGCCGTAACACGCTCGTTTGTGCCGTGCATCGGCAAATTGCGCCAGGGGTACCGTCCGAGCGAGGTATCACACTCCCACTTAGCTGCGTGAATGCGCTCATATCGTGTTTATTTTAAGTAAACCATGGCACTGTCACGCCGTAACACGCTCGTTAGGGCCGTGCATCGGCAGATTGCGCCAGGGGTACCGTCCGCGCGAGGTATCACATGCCCACTTAGTTGCGTGAATGCGCTCATATCGAGTTAATTTTAAGTATACCACGGCACTGTCACGCCGTAACACGCTCGCTAGTGCCATGCATCAGCAGATTGCGCCAGGGGTACCGTCCGCATGAGGTGTCACTCACCCACTTAGTTGCGTGAATGCGCTTATTTCAAGTTTATTTTAAGTATACCACGGCACTGCCACGCCGTAACACGCTCGTTAGTGCCATGCATCAGCAGATTGCGCCAGGGGTACCGTCCGCGCGATGTATCACACGCCCACTTAGTTGCGTGAATGCGCTCATATCGAGTTTATTTTAAGTACACCATGGCACTGTCACGCCGTAACACGCTCGTTTGGGCC
Organism: Amblyomma americanum; assembly: GCA_030143305.2. Taxonomy (NCBI): domain Eukaryota; kingdom Metazoa; phylum Arthropoda; class Arachnida; order Ixodida; family Ixodidae; genus Amblyomma; species Amblyomma americanum. The sequence goes on from JARKHS020015898.1 coordinate 34,177, forward strand.
GTGCATCGGCAGATTGCGCCATGGTTACCGTCCGCGCGAGGTATCACACGCCTACTTAGTTCCGTGAATGCGCTCATATCGAGTTTATCTTAAGTATACCACGGCACTGTCACGCCGTAACGCTCGCTTGGGCCGTGTATCAGCAGATTGCGCCATGGTTACCGTCCGCGCGAGGTATCACACGCCTACTTAGTTCCGTGAATGCGCTCATATCGAGTTTATCTTAAGTATACCACGGCACTGTCACGCCGTAACGCTCGCTTGGGCCGTGTATCAGCAGATTGCGCCAGGGGTACCGTCCGCGCGAGGTGTCACACGCCAACTCAGTTGCGTGAATGCGCACATATCGAGTTTATTTCAAGTATAGCACGGCACTGTCACGCCGTAGCAAGCTCGCTAGGGCCGTACATCGGCAGATTGCGCCAGGGGTACCATCCGAGCGAGGTATCACGCGCCCACTTAATTGCGTGAATGCGCTCATACCGAGTTTATTTTAAGTATACCACGGCACTGTCACGCCGTAACACGCTCGCTAGGGCCGTGTATCAGCAGATTGCGCCAGGGGTACCATCCGCGCGATGTATCACACGCTCTTTTAGTTGCGTGAATGCGCTCATATTGAGTTTATTTTAAGTATACCACGGCACTGTCACGCCGTAACACGCTCGCTAGTGCCATGCATCAGCAGATTGCGCCAGGGGTACCGTCCGCGCGATGTATCACACGCCCACTTAGTTCCGCGAATGCGCTCATACCGAGTTTATTTTAAGTATACCGCGGCACTGTCACGCCGTAACACGCTCGCTAGGGCCGTGCATCGGCAGATTGCGCCAGGGGTACCGTCCGCGCGAAGTATCACACGCCCTCTTATTTGCGCGAATGCGCTCATACCGAGTTTATTTTAAGTATACCGCGGCACTGTCACGCCGTAACACGCTCGTTAGGGCCGTGCATCGGCAGATTGCGCCAGGGGTACCGTCCGCGCGAGGTATCACACGCCCTCTTAGTTGCGCGAATGCGCTCATACCGAGTTTATTTTAAGTATACCGCGGCACTGTCACGCCGTAACACGCTCGCTAGTGCCATGCATCAGCAGATTGCGCCAGGGGTACCATCCGCGCGATGTATCACACGCTCTCTTAGTTGCGTGAATGCGCTCATATGGAGTTTATTTTAAGTATACCACGGCACTGTCACGCCGTAACACGCTCGCTAGTGCCATGCATCAGCAGATTGCGCCAGGGGTACCGTCCGCGCGATGTATCACAAGCCCACTTAGTTGCGTGAATGCGATCATATCGAGTTTATTTTAAGTACACCATGGCACTGTCACGCCGTAACACGCTCGTTTGGGCCGTGCATCGGCAGATTGCGCCAGGGGTACCATCCGCGCGATGTATCACACGCCCACTTAGTTCCGCGAATGCGCTCATACCGAGTTTATTTTAAGTATACCACGGCACTGCCACGCCGTAACACGACTGTTAGTGCCATGCATCAGCAGATTGCGCCAGGGGTACCGTCCGCGCGATGTATCACACGCCCACTTAGTTGCGTGAATGCGCTCATATCGAGTTTATTTTAAGTACACCATGGCACTGTCACGCCGTAACACGCTCGTTTGGGCCGTGCATCGGCAGATTGCGCCATGGTTACCGTCCGCGCGAGGTATCACACGCCTACTTAGTTCCGTGAATGCGCTCATATCGAGTTTATCTTAAGTATACCACGGCACTGTCACGCCGTAACGCTCGCTTGGGCCGTGTATCAGCAGATTGCGCCATGGTTACCGTCCGCGCGAGGTATCACACGCCTACTTAGTTCCGTGAATGCGCTCATATCGAGTTTATCTTAAGTATACCACGGCACTGTCACGCCGTAACGCTCGCTTGGGCCGTGTATCAGCAGATTGCGCCAGGGGTACCGTCCGCGCGAGGTGTCACACGCCAACTCAGTTGCGTGAATGCGCACATATCGAGTTTATTTCAAGTATAGCACGGCACTGTCACGCCGTAGCAAGCTCGCTAGGGCCGTACATCGGCAGATTGCGCCAGGGGTACCATCCGAGCGAGGTATCACGCGCCCACTTAATTGCGTGAATGCGCTCATACCGAGTTTATTTTAAGTATACCACGGCACTGTCACGCCGTAACACGCTCGCTAGGGCCGTGTATCAGCAGATTGCGCCAGGGGTACCATCCGCGCGATGTATCACACGCTCTTTTAGTTGCGTGAATGCGCTCATATTGAGTTTATTTTAAGTATACCACGGCACTGTCACGCCGTAACACGCTCGCTAGTGCCATGCATCAGCAGATTGCGCCAGGGGTACCGTCCGCGCGATGTATCACACGCCCACTTAGTTCCGCGAATGCGCTCATACCGAGTTTATTTTAAGTATACCGCGGCACTGTCACGCCGTAACACGCTCGCTAGGGCCGTGCATCGGCAGATTGCGCCAGGGGTACCGTCCGCGCGAAGTATCACACGCCCTCTTATTTGCGCGAATGCGCTCATACCGAGTTTATTTTAAGTATACCGCGGCACTGTCACGCCGTAACACGCTCGTTAGGGCCGTGCATCGGCAGATTGCGCCAGGGGTACCGTCCGCGCGAGGTATCACACGCCCTCTTAGTTGCGCGAATGCGCTCATACCGAGTTTATTTTAAGTATACCGCGGCACTGTCACGCCGTAACACGCTCGCTAGTGCCATGCATCAGCAGATTGTGCCAGGGGTACCATCCGCGCGATGTATCACACGCTCTCTTAGTTGCGTGAATGCGCTCATATGGAGTTTATTTTAAGTATACCACGGCACTGTCACGCCGTAACACGCTCGCTAGTGCCATGCATCAGCAGATTGCGCCAGGGGTACCGTCCGCGCGATGTATCACAAGCCCACTTAGTTGCGTGAATGCGATCATATCGAGTTTATTTTAAGTACACCATGGCACTGTCACGCCGTAACACGCTCGTTTGGGCCGTGCATCGGCAGATTGCGCCAGGGGTACCATCCGCGCGATGTATCACAGGCCCACTTAGTTCCGCGAATGCGCTCATACCGAGTTTATTTTAAGTATACCGCGGCACTGTCACGCCGTAACACGCTCGCTAGGGCCGTGCATCGGCAGATTGCGCCAGGGGTACCGTCCGCGCGAGGTATCACACGCCCTCTTAGTTGCGCGAATGCGCTCATACCGAGTTTATTTTAAGTATACCGCGGCACTGTCACGCCGTAACACGCTCGCTAGGGCCGTGCATCGGCAGATTGCGCCAGGGGTACCGTCCGCGTGAGGTATCACGCGCCCACTTAATTGCGTGAATGCGCTCATACCGAGTTTATTTTAAGTATACCGCGGCACTGTCAGGCCGTAACACGCTCGCTAGTGCCATGCATCAGCAGATTGCGCCAGGGGTACCGTCCGCGTGAGGTATCACACGCCCTCTTAGTTGCGCGAATGCGCTCATACCGAGTTTATTTTAAGTATACCGCGGCACTGTCACGCCGTAACACGCTCGCTAGTGCCATGCATCAGCAGATTGCGCCAGGGGTACCGTCCGCGCGATGTATCACACGCCCACTTAGTTCCGCGAATGCGCTCATACCGAGTTTATTTTAAGTATACCGCGGCACTGTCACGCCGTAACACGCTCGCTAGGGCCGTGCAACGGCAGATTGCGCCAGGGGTACCGTCCGCGCGAGGTATCACACGCCCTCTTAGTTGCGCGAATGCGCTCATACCGAGTTTATTTTAAGTATACCGCGGCACTGTCACGCCGTAACACGCTCGCTAGGGCCGTGCATCGGCAGATTTCGCCAGGGGTACCGTCCGCGCGATGTATCACACGCCCTCTTAGTTGCGCGAATGCGCTCATACCGAGTTTATTTCAAGTATACCGCGGCACTGTCACGCCGTAACACGCTCGCTAGTGCCATGCATCAGCAGATTGCGCCAGGGGTACCATCCGCGCGAGGTATCACACGCCCTCTTAATGGCGCGAATGCGCTCATACCGAGTTTATTTTAAGTATACCGCGGCACTGTCACGCCGTAACACGCTCGCTAGTGCCATGCATCAGCAGATTGCGCCAGGGGTACCATCCGCGCGATGTATCACACGCCCTCTTAGTTGCGCGAATGCGCTCATACCGAGTTTATTTTAAGTATACCGCGGCGCTGTCACGCCGTAACACGCTCGCTAGTGCCATGCATCAGCAGATTGCGCCAGGGGTACCGTCCGCGCGAGGTATCACACGCCCTCTTAGTTGCGCGAATGCGCTCATACCGAGTTTATTTTAAGTATACCGCGGCACTGTCACGCCGTAACACGCTCGCTAGTGCCATGCATCAGCAGATTGCGCCAGGGGTACCATCCGCGCGATGTATCACACGCTTTCTTATTTGCGTGAATGCGCTCATATGGAGTTTATTTTAAGTATACCACGGCACTGTCACGCCGTAACACGCTCGCTAGTGCCATGCATCAGCAGATTGCGCCAGGGGTACCGCCCGCGCGAGGTATCACACGCCCACTTGGTTGCGTGAATGCGCTCATACCGAGTTTATTTTAAGTATACCACGGCACTTTCACGCCGTAACACGCTCGCTCGGGCCGTGCATCAGCAGATTGCGCCAGGGGTACCATCCGCGCGATGTATCACACGCTCTCTTAGCTGCGTGAATGCGCTCATATGGAGTTTATTTTAAGTATACCACGGCACTGTCACGCCGTAACACGCTCGCTAGTGCCATGCATCAGCAGATTGCGCCAGGGGTACCGTCCGCGCGATGTATCACACGCCCACTTAGTTCCGCGAATGCGCACATATCAAGTTTCTTTTAAGTATACCACGGCCCTGTCACGCCGTAACACGCTCTCTAGCGCCGTGCATCGGCAGATTGCGCCAGAGGTACCGTCCGCGCGAGATATCACACGCCCACTTAGTTGCGTGAACGCACTCATACCGAGTTTATTTCAAGTATAGCCTGGCACTGTTACGCCGTAACGCGCTCGCTAGCGCCGTGCATCAGCAGAGTGGGCCAGGGGTACCGTCCGCGCGAGGTATCACACGCCCACTTAGTTGCGTGAATGCGCTCATACCGAGTTTATTTTAAGTATACCACGGCACTGTCACGCCGTAACACGCTCGCTAGTGCCATGCATCAGCAGATTGCGCCAGGGGTACCGTCCGCGCGATGTATCACAAGCCCACTTAGTTGCGTGAATGCGATCATATCGAGTTTATTTTAAGTACACCATGGCACTGTCACGCCGTAACACGCTCGTTTGGGCCGTGCATCGGCAGATTGCGCCAGGGGTACCATCCGCGCGATGTATCACACGCCCACTTAGTTCCGCGAATGCGCTCATACCGAGTTTATTTTAAGTATACCGCGGCACTGTCACGCCGTAACACGCTCGCTAGGGCCGTGCATCGGCAGATTGCGCCAGGGGTACCGTCCGCGCGAGGTATCACACGCCCTCTTAGTTGAGCGAATGCGCTCATACCGAGTTTATTTTAAGTATACCGCGGCACTGTCACGCCGTAACACGCTCGCTAGGGCCGTGCATCGGCAGATTGCGCCAGGGGTACCGTCCGCGCGAGGTATCACGCGCCCACTTAATTGCGTGAATGCGCTCATACCGAGTTTATTTTAAGTATACCGCGGCACTGTCACGCCGTAACACGCTCGCTAGTGCCATGCATCAGCAGATTGCGCCAGGGGTACCGTCCGCGTGAGGTATCACACGCCCTCTTAGTTGCGCGAATGCGCTCATACCGAGTTTATTTTAAGTATACCGCGGCACTGTCACGCCGTAACACGGTCGCTAGTGCCATGCATCAGCAGATTGCGCCAGGGGTACCGTCCGCGCGATGTATCACACTCCCACTTAGTTCCGCGAATGCGCTCATACCGAGTTTATTTTAAGTATACCGCGGCACTGTCACGCCGTAACACGCTCGCTAGGGCCGTGCATCGGCAGATTGCGCCAGGGGTACCGTCCGCGCGAGGTATCACACGCCCTCTTAGTTGCGCGAATGCGCTCATACCGAGTTTATTTTAAGTATACCGCGGCACTGTCACGCCGTAACACGCTCGCTAGGGCCGTGCATCGGCAGATTTCGCCAGGGGTACCGTCCGCGCGATGTATCACACGCCCTCTTAGTTGCGCGAATGCGCTCATACCGAGTTTATTTCAAGTATACCGCGGCACTGTCACGCCGTAACACGCTCGCTAGTGCCATGCATCAGCAGATTGCGCCAGGGGTACCATCCGCGCGAGGTATCACACGCCCTCTTAATGGCGCGAATGCGCTCATACCGAGTTTATTTTAAGTATACCGCGGCACTGTCACGCCGTAACACGCTCGCTAGTGCCATGCATCAGCAGATTGCGCCAGGGGTACCATCCGCGCGATGTATCACACGCCCTCTTAGTTGCGCGAATGCGCTCATACCGAGTTTATTTTAAGTATACCGCGGCGCTGTCACGCCGTAACACGCTCGCTAGTGCCATGCATCAGCAGATTGCGCCAGGGGTACCGTCCGCGCGAGGTATCACACGCCCTCTTAGTTGCGCGAATGCGCTCATACCGAGTTTATTTTAAGTATACCGCGGCACTGTCACGCCGTAACACGCTCGCTAGTGCCATGCATCAGCAGATTGCGCCAGGGGTACCATCCGCGCGATGTATCACACGCTTTCTTATTTGCGTGAATGCGCTCATATGGAGTTTATTTTAAGTATACCACGGCACTGTCACGCCGTAACACGCTCGCTAGTGCCATGCATCAGCAGATTGCGCCAGGGGTACCGCCCGCGCGAGGTATCACACGCCCACTTGGTTGCGTGAATGCGCTCATACCGAGTTTATTTTAAGTATACCACGGCACTGTCACGCCGTAACACGCTCGCTCGGGCCGTGCATCAGCAGATTGCGCCAGGGGTACCATCCGCGCGATGTATCACACGCTCTCTTAGCTGCGTGAATGCGCTCATATGGAGTTTATTTTAAGTATACCACGGCACTGTCACGCCGTAACACGCTCGCTAGTGCCATGCATCAGCAGATTGCGCCAGGGGTACCGTCCGCGCGATGTATCACACGCCCACTTAGTTCCGCGAATGCGCACATATCAAGTTTCTTTTAAGTATACCACGGCCCTGTCACGCCGTAACACGCTCTCTAGCGCCGTGCATCGGCAGATTGCGCCAGAGGTACCGTCCGCGCGAGATATCACACGCCCACTTAGTTGCGTGAACGCACTCATACCGAGTTTATTTCAAGTATAGCCTGGCACTGTTACGCCGTAACGCGCTCGCTAGCGCCGTGCATCAGCAGAGTGGGCCAGGGGTACCGTCCGCGCGAGGTATCACACGCCCACTTAGTTGCGTGAATGCGCTCATACCGAGTTTATTTTAAGTATACCACGGCACTGTCACGCCGTAACACGCTCGCTCCGGCCGTGCATCAGCAGATTGCGCCAGGGGTACCGTCCGCGCGAGGTATCACACGCCTACTTAGTTCCGTGAATGCGCTCATATCGAGTTTATTTAAAGTATACCACGGAACTGTCACGCCGTAACACGCTCGCTTGGGCCGTGCATCGGCATATTGCGCCAGGGGTACCGTCCGCACGAGGTATGACACGCCCACTTAGTTGCGTGAATGCGCTCATATCGAGTTTATTTTAAGTATACCACGGCACTGTCACGCCGTAACACGCTCGTATGGGCCGTGCATCGGCAGATTGCGCCAGGGGTACCGTCCGCGCGAGGTATCACACGCCACCTTAGTTGCGTGAATGCGCGCATATCGAGTTTATTTCAAGTACAGCACGGCACTTACACGCCGTAACACGCTCGCTAGGGCCGTTCATCGGCAGATTGCGCCAGGGGTACCGTCCGCGCGAGGTATCACACGCCCACTTGCGTGAATGCGCTCATATCGAGTTTATTTGAAGTATACCATGGCACTGTCACGCCGTAACACGCTCGTATGGGCCGTGCATCGGCAGATTGCGCCAGGGGTACCGTCCGCGCGAGGTATCACATGCCACTTAGTTGCGTGAATGCGCTCATATCGAGTTTATTTTAAGTATACCACGGCACTGTCACGCCGTAACACGCTCGGTTGGGCCGTACATCGGCAGATTGCGCCAGGGGTACCGTCCGCGCGAGATATCACACGACCACTTAGTTGCGTGAATGCGCTCATACCGAGTTTGTTTTATGTATACCACGGCACTGTCCCGCCGTAACACGCTCGCTACGGCCGTGTATCAGCAGATTGCGCCAGGGGTACTATCCGCGCGAAGTATCACATGCCCACTTAGTTGCGTGAATGCGCTCATATCGAGTTTATTTTAAGTATACCATGGCACTGTCGGGCCGTAACACGCTCGGTTGGGCCGTGCATCGGCAGATTGCGCCAGGGGGACCGTCCGCGCGAGATATCACACGCCCACTTAGTTGCGTGAATGCGCTCATATCGAGATTATTTTAAGTATACCACGGCACTGTCACGCCGTAACACGCTCGCTAGGGCCGTGCATCAGCAGATTGCGCCAGGGGTACCGTCCGCGCAAGGTATCACACGCCCACTTAGTTGCGTGAATGCGCTCATACCGAGTTGGTTTTAAGTATACCACGGCACTGTCCCGCCGTAACACGCTCGCTACGGCCGTGTATCAGCAGATTGCGCCAGGGGTACCATCCGCGCGAGGTATCACACGCCCACTTATTTGCGTGAATGCGCTCATATCGAGTTTATTTTAAGTATACCACGGCACTGTCACGCCGTAACACGCTCGTTTGGGCCGTGAATCGGCAGATTGCGCCAGAGGTACCGTCCGCTTGAGGTATCACACGCCCACTTAGTTGCGTGAATGCGCTTATATAGAGTTTATTTTAAGTATACCAAGGCACTGTCACGCCATAACACGTTCGTTTGGGCCGTGCATCGCAGATTGCGCCAGGGGTACCGTCCGAGCGAGGTATCACGCGCCCACTTAGTTGCGTGAATGCGCTCATATCGAGTTTAAGTATACCACGGCACTGTCACGCCCTAACACGCTCGTTTGGGCCGTGCATCGGCAGGTTGCGCCAGGGGTACCGTCCGCGCGAGGTATCACACGCCCCCTTAGTTGCATGAATGCGCTCACATCGAGCTTATTTTAAGTATACCATGGCACTGTCACGCCGTAACACGCTCGTTTGGGCCGTGCATCGGCAGATTGCGCCAGGGGTACCGTCCGCGCGAGGTATCACACGCCCACTTAGTTTCGTGAATGCGCTCATATCAATTTTATTTTAAGTATACCACGGCACTGCCACGCCGTAACACACTCGCTAGGGCCGTGTATCAGCAGATTGCGCCAGGGGTACCGTGCGCGCGAGGTATCACATGCCCCCTTAGTTGCGTGAATGCGCTCATATCGAGTTTATTATAAGTATACCATGGCACTATCACGCCGTAACACGCTCGTTTGGGCCGTGCAACGGCAGATTGCGCCAGGGGTACCGTCCGCGCGAGGTATCAAACGCCCACTTAGTTGCGTGAATGCGCTTATATCGAGTTTATTTTAAGTATACCATGGCACTGTCACGCCGTAACACGCTCGTTAGGGCCGTGCATCGGCAGATTGCGCCAGGGGTACCGTCCGCGCGAGGTATCACATGCCCACTTAGTTGTGTGAATGCGCTCATATCGAGTTTATTTTAAGTATACCACGGCACTGTCACGCCGTAACACGCTCGCTAGTGCCATGCATCAGCAGATTGCGCCAGGGGTACCGTCCGCGTGAGGTGTCACACACCCACTTAGTTGCGTGAATGCGCTTATTTCAAGTTTATTTTAAGTATGCCACGGCACTGCCACGCCGTAACACGCTCGTTAGTGCCATGCATCAGCAGATTGCGCCAGGGGTACCGTCCGCGCGATGTATCACACGCCCACTTAGTTGCGTGAATGCGCTCATATCGAGTTTATTTTAAGTACACCATGGCACTGTCACGCCGTAACACGCTCGTTTGGGCCGTGCATCGGCAGATTGCGCCAGGGTTACCGTCCGCGCGAGATATCACACGCCCACTTAGTTGCGTCAATGCGCTCATATCGAGTTTATTTTAAGTATACCATGGCACTGTCACGCCCGTAACACGCTCGCTTGGGCCGTGAATCGGCAGACTGCGCCAGGGGTACCGTCCGCACGAGGTATCTCACGCCGACTTGAGTTGCGTGAATGCGCGCGTATCGAGTTTATTTCAAGTATAGCACGGCACTGTCACGCCGTAACGCGCTCGCTAGCGCCGTGCATCGGCAGATTGCGCCAGGGGCACCGTCCGCGCGAGGTATCACACGCCTACTTAGTTCCGTGAATGCGCTCATATCGAGTTTATTTTAAGTATACCGCGGCACTGTCACGCCGTAACACGCTCGCTGGGGCCGTGCATCGGCATATTGCGCCAGGGGTAGCGTCCGCGCGAGGTATCACACGCCCATTTAGTTGCGTGAATGCGCTCATATCAATTTTATTTTAAGTATACCACGGCACTGCCACGCCGTAACACACTCGCTAGTGCCATGCATCAGCAGATTGCGCCAGGGGTACCGTCCGCGCGAGGTATCACACGCCTACTTAGTTCCGTGAATGCGCTCATATCGAGTTTATTTTAAGTATACCACGGCACTGTCACGCCGTAACACGCTCGCTAGGGCCGTGCATCGGCAGATTGCGCCAGGGGTACCGTCCGCGCGAGGTATCACACGCCCACTTAGTTGCGTGAATGCGCTCATACCGAGTTTATTTTAAGTATACCACGGCACTTTCACGCCGTAACACGCTCGCTCGGGCCGTGCATCAGCAGATTGCGCCAGGGGTACCATCCGCGCGATGTATCACACGCTCTCTTAGTTGCGTGAATGCGCTCATATGGAGTTTATTTTAGGTATACCACGGCACTGTCACGCCGTAACACGCTCGCTAGTGCACTGCATCAGCAGATTGCGCCAGGGGTACCGTCCGCGCGATGTATCACACGCCCACTTAGTTCCGCGAATGCGCACATATCAAGTTTCTTTTAAGTATACCACGGCCCTGTCACGCCGTAACACGCTCTCTAGCGCCGTGCATCGGCAGATTGCGCCAGAGGTACCGTCCGCGCGAGGTATCACACGCCCACTTAGTTGCGTGAATGCGCTCATACCGAGTTTATTTCAAGTATAGCCTGGCACTGTCACGCCGTAACGCGCTCGCTAGCGCCGTGCATCAGCAGATTGAGCCAGGGGTACCGTCCGCGCGAGGTATCACACGCCCTCTTAGTTGCGCGAATGCGCTCATACCGAGTTTATTTTAAGTATACCGCGGCACTGTCACGCCGTAACACGCTCGCTAGTGCCATGCATCAGCAGATTGCGCCAGAGGTACCGTCCGCGTGAGGTATCACACGCCCTCTTAGTTGCGCGAATGCGCTCATACCGAGTTTATTTTAAGTATACCGCGGCACTGTCACGCCGTAACACGCTCGCTAGGGCCGTGCATCGGCAGATTGCGCCAGGGGTACCGTCCGCGCGAGGTATCACACGCCCACTTAGTTGCGTGAATGCGCTCATACCGAGTTTATTTTAAGTATACCACGGCACTTTCACGCCGTAACACGCTCGTTCGGGCCGTGCATCAGCAGATTGCGCCAGGGGTACCATCCGCGCGATGTATCACACGCTCTCTTAGTTGCGTGAATGCGCTCATATGGAGTTTATTTTAAGTATACCACGGCACTGTCACGCCGTAACACGCTCGCTAGTGCCATGCATCAGCAGATTGCGCCTGGGGTACCGTCCGCGCGATGTATCACACGCCCACTTAGTTCCGCGAATGCGCACATATCAAGTTTCTTTTAAGTATACCACGGCCCTGTCACGCCGTAACACGCTCTCTAGCGCCGTGCATCGGCAGATTGCGCCAGAGGTACCGTCCGCGCGAGGTATCACACGCCCACTTAGTTGCGTGAATGCGCTCATACCGAGTTTATTTCAAGTATAGCCTGGCACTGTTACGCCGTAACGCGCTCCCTAGCGCCGTGCATCAGCAGATTGGGCCAGGGGTACCGTCCGCGCGAGGTATCACACGCCCACTTAGTTGCGTGAATGCGCTCATACCGAGTTTATTTTAGGTATACCACGGCACTGTCACGCCGTAACACGCTCGCTCGGGCCGTGCATCAGCAGATTGCGCCAGGGGTACCGTCCGCGCGAGGTATCACACGCCTACTTAGTTCCGTGAATGCGCTCATATCGAGTTTATTTAAAGTATACCACGGAAATGTCACGCCGTAACACGCTCGCTTGGGCCGTGCATCGGCATATTGCGCCAGGGGTACCGTCCGCACGAGGTATGACACGCCCACTTAGTTGCGTGAATGCGCTCATATCGAGTTTATTTTAAGTATACCACGGCACTGTCACGCCGTAACGCGCTGGCTAGCGCCGTGCATCGGCAGATTGCGCCAGGGGCACCGTCCGCGCGAGACATCACACGCCCACTTAGTTGCGTCAATGCGCTCATATCGAGTTTATTTTAAGTATACCACGGCACTGTCAGCCCGTAACACGCTCGCTTGGGCCGTGAATCGGCAGATTGCGCCAGGGGCACCGTCCGCGCGAGTCATCACACGCCCACTTAGTTGCGTCAATGCGCTCATATCGAGTTTATTTTAAGTATACCACGGCACTGTCACGCCGTAACAAGCTCGCTTGGGCCGTGCATCGGCATATTGAGCCAGGGGTAGCGTCCGCGCGAGGTATCACACACCCACTTAGTTGCGTGAATGCGCTCATATCAAGTTTATTTTAAGTATACTATGGCGCTGTCACGCCGTAACACGCTCGTTTAGGCCGTGCCACGGCAGATTGCGTCAGGGGCACCGTCCGCGCGAGACATCACACGCCCACTTAGTTGCGTCAATGCGCTCATATCGAGTTCATTTTAAGTATACCACGGCACTGTCAGCCCGTAACACGCTCGCTTGGGCCGCGAATCGGCAGACTGCGCCAGGGGTACCGTCCGCACGAGTTATCTCACGCCGATTGAGTTGCGTGAATGCGCGCGTATCGAGTTTATTTCAAGTAGAGCACGGCACTGTCACGCCGTAACGCGCTCGCTAGCGCCGTGCATCGGCAGATTGCGCCAGGGGCACCGTCCGCGCGAGGTATCACACGCCTACTTAGTTCCGTGAATGCGCTCATATCGAGTTTATTTTAAGTATACCGCGGCACTGTCACGCCGTAACACGCTCGCTGGGGCCGTGCATCGGCATATTGCGCCAGGGGTAGCGTCCGCGCGAGATATCACACACCCATTTAGTTGCGTGAATGCGCTCATATCAATTTTATTTTAAGTATACCACGGCACTGCCACGCCGTAACACACTCGCTAGTGCCATGCATCACCAGATTGCGCCAGGGGTACCGTCCGCGCGAGGTATCACACGCCTACTTAGTTCCGTGAATGCGCTCATATCGAGTTTATTTTAAGTATACCACGGAACTGTCACGCCGTAACACGCTCGCTAGGGCCGTGTATCAGCAGATTGCGCCAGGGGTACCGTGCGCGCGAGGTATCACATGCCCCCTTAGTTGCGTGAATGCGCTCATATCGAGTTTATTTTAAATATACCATGGCACTATCACGCCGTAACACGCTCGTTTGGGCCGTGCATCAGCAGATTGCGCCAGGGGTACCGTCCGCGCGAGGTATCACACGCCCACTTAGTTGCGTGAATGCGCTCATACTGAGTTTGTTTTAAGTATACCATGGCACTGTCCCGCCGTAATACGCTCGCTAGGGCCGTGTATCAGCAGATTGCGCCAGGGGTACCATCCGCGCGAGGTATCACACGCCCACTTAGTTGCGTGAATGCGCTCATACCAAGTTTATTTTAAGTATACCACGGCACTGTCACGCCATAACACGCTCACTAGGGCCGTGCATCGGCAGATTACGCCAGGGGTACCTTCCGAGCGAGGTATCACACGCCCACTTAGTTGCGTGAATGCACTTATATCGAGTTTATATTAAGTATACCATGGCACTGTCACGCCGTAACACGCTCGTTTGGGCCGTGCATCGGCAGATTGCGCCAGGGGTACCGTCCGAGCGAGGTATCACACGCCCACTTAGCTGCGTGAATGCGCTCATATCGTGTTTATTTTAAGTAAACCATGGCACTGTCACGCCGTAACACGCTCCTTAGGGCCGTGCATCGGCAGATTGCGCCAGGGGTACCGTCCGCGCGAGGTATCACATGCCCACTTATTTGCGTGAATGCGCTCATATCAAGTTTATTTTAAGTATACAACGGCACTTTCACGCCGTAACACGCTCGTTTGGGCCGTGCATCAGCAGATTGCGCCAGGGGTACCGTCCGCGCGAGGTATCACACGCCCACTTAGTTGCGTGAATGCGCTTATATCAAGTTTATTTTAAGTATACCATGGCACTGTCACGCCGTAACACGCTCGTTTGGGCCGTGCATCGGCAAATTGCGCCAGGGGTACCGTCCGAGCGAGGTATCACACTCCCACTTAGCTGCGTGAATGCGCTCATATCGTGTTTATTTTAAGTAAACCATGGCACTGTCACGCCGTAACACGCTCGTTAGGGCCGTGCATCGGCAGATTGCGCCAGGGGTACCGTCCGCGCGAGGTATCACATGCCCACTTAGTTGCGTGAATGCGCTCATATCGAGTTAATTTTAAGTATACCACGGCACTGTCACGCCGTAACACGCTCGCTAGTGCCATGCATCAGCAGATTGCGCCAGGGGTACCGTCCGCATGAGGTGTCACTCACCCACTTAGTTGCGTGAATGCGCTTATTTCAAGTTTATTTTAAGTATACCACGGCACTGCCACGCCGTAACACGCTCGTTAGTGCCATGCATCAGCAGATTGCGCCAGGGGTACCGTCCGCGCGATGTATCACACGCCCACTTAGTTGCGTGAATGCGCTCATATCGAGTTTATTTTAAGTACACCATGGCACTGTCACGCCGTAACACGCTCGTTTGGGCCGTGCATCGGCAGATTGCGCCATGGTTACCGTCCGCGCGAGGTATCACACGCCTACTTAGTTCCGTGAATGCGCTCATATCGAGTTTATCTTAAGTATACCACGGCACTGTCACGCCGTAACGCTCGCTTGGGCCGTGTATCAGCAGATTGCGCCAGGGGTACCGTCCGCGCGAGGTGTCACACGCCAACTCAGTTGCGTGAATGCGCACATATCGAGTTTATTTCAAGTATAGCACGGCACTGTCACGCCGTAGCAAGCTCGCTAGGGCCGTACATCGGCAGATTGCGCCAGGGGTACCGTCCGCGCGAGGTATCACGCGCCCACTTAATTGCGTGAATGCGCTCATACCGAGTTTATTTTAAGTATACCACGGCACTGTCACGCCGTAACACGCTCGCTAGGGCCGTGTATCAGCAGATTGCGCCAGGGGTACCATCCGCGCGATGTATCACACGCTCTCTTAGTTGCGTGAATGCGCTCATATGGAGTTTATTTTAAGTATACCACGGCACTGTCACGCCGTAACACGCTCGCTAGTGCCGTGCATCAGCAGATTGCGCCAGGGGTACCGTCCGCGCGATGTATCACACGCCCACTTAGTTCCGCGAATGCGCTCATACCGAGTTTATTTTAAGTATACCGCGGCACTGTCACGCCGTAACACGCTCGCTAGGGCCGTGCATCGGCAGATTGCGCCAGGGGTACCGTCCGCGCGAAGTATCACACGCCCTACTTAGTTGCGTGAATGCGCTCATACCGAGTTTATT
Organism: Amblyomma americanum; assembly: GCA_030143305.2. NCBI lineage: Eukaryota > Metazoa > Arthropoda > Arachnida > Ixodida > Ixodidae > Amblyomma > Amblyomma americanum. The sequence continues at coordinate 50,024 of JARKHS020015898.1, forward strand.
TTAAGTATACCGCGGCACTGTCACGCCGTAACACGCTCGCTAGGGCCGTGCATCGGCAGATTGCGCCAGGGGTACCGTCCGCGTGAGGTATCACACGCCCTCTTAGTTGCGCGAATGCGCTCATACCGAGTTTATTTTAAGTATACCGCGGCACTGTCACGCCGTAACACGCTCGCTAGTGCCATGCATCAGCAGATTGCGCCAGGGGTACCGTCCGCGCGATGTATCACACGCCCACTTAGTTCCGCGAATGCGCTCATACCGAGTTTATTTTAAGTATACCGCGGCACTGTCACGCCGTAACACGCTCGCTAGGGCCGTGCATCGGCAGATTGCGCCAGGGGTACCGTCCGCGCGAGGTATCACACGCCCTCTTAGTTGCGCGAATGCGCTCATACCGAGTTTATTTTAAGTATACCGCGGCACTGTCACGCCGTAACACGCTCGCTAGGGCCGTGCATCGGCAGATTGCGCCAGGGGTACCGTCCGCGCGAGGTATCACACGCCCTCTTAGTTGCGCGAATGCGCTCATACCGAGTTTATTTCAAGTATACCGCGGCACTGTCACGCCGTAACACGCTCGCTAGTGCCGTGCATCAGCAGATTGCGCCAGGGGTACCGTCCGCGCGAGGTATCACACGCCCTCTTAGTTGCGCGAATGCGCTCATACCGAGTTTATTTTAAGTATACCGCGGCACTGTCACGCCGTAACACGCTCGCTAGTGCCATGCATCAGCAGATTGCGCCAGGGGTACCATCCGCGCGATGTATCACACGCCCTCTTAGTTGCGCGAATGCGCTCATACCGAGTTTATTTTAAGTATACCGCGGCACTGTCACGCCGTAACACGCTCGCTAGTGCCATGCATCAGCAGATTGCGCCAGGGGTACCGTCCGCGCGAGGTATCACACGCCCTCTTAGTTGCGCGAATGCGCTCATACCGAGTTTATTTTAAGTATACCGCGGCACTGTCACGCCGTAACACGCTCGCTAGTGCCATGCATCAGCAGATTGCGCCAGGGGTACCGTCCGCGCGAGGTATCACACGCCCTCTTAGTTGCGTGAATGCGCTCATATCGAGTTTATTTTAAGTATACCACGGCACTGTCACGCCGTAACACGCTCGCTAGTGCCATGCATCAGCAGATTGCGCCAGGGGTACCGTCCGCGCGAGGTATCACACGCCCACTTGGTTGCGTGAATGCGCTCATACCGAGTTTATTTTAAGTATACCACGGCACTTTCACGCCGTAACACGCTCGCTCGGGCCGTGCATCAGCAGATTGCGCCAGGGGTACCATCCGCGCGATGTATCACACGCTCTCTTAGCTGCGTGAATGCGCTCATATGGAGTTTATTTTAAGTATACCACGGCACTGTCACGCCGTAACACGCTCGCTAGTGCCATGCATCAGCAGATTGCGCCAGGGGTACCGTCCGCGCGATGTATCACACGCCCACTTAGTTCCGCGAATGCGCACATATCAAGTTTCTTTTAAGTATACCACGGCCCTGTCACGCCGTAACACGCTCTCTAGCGCCGTGCATCGGCAGATTGCGCCAGAGGTACCGTCCGCGCGAGGTATCACACGCCTACTTAGTTCCGTGAATGCGCTCATACCGAGTTTATTTTAAGTATACCACGGCACTGTCACGCCGTAACACGCTCGCTAGGGCCGTGCATCGGCAGATTGCGCCAGGGGTACCGTCCGCGTGAGGTATCACGCGCCCACTTAATTGCGTGAATGCGCTCATACCGAGTTTATTTTAAGTATACCGCGGCACTGTCACGCCGTAACACGCTCGCTAGTGCCATGCATCAGCAGATTGCGCCAGGGGTACCGTCCTCGTGAGGTATCACACGCCCACTTAGTTGCGTGAACGCACTCATACCGAGTTTATTTCAAGTATAGCCTGGCACTGTTACGCCGTAACGCGCTCGCTAGCGCCGTGCATCAGCAGAGTGGGCCAGGGGTACCGTCCGCGCGAGGTATCACACGCCCACTTAGTTGCGTGAATGCGCTCATACCGAGTTTATTTTAAGTATACCACGGCACTGTCACGCCGTAACACGCTCGCTCGGGCCGTGCATCAGCAGATTGCGCCAGGGGTACCGTCCGCGCGAGGTATCACACGCCTACTTAGTTCCGTGAATGCGCTCATATCGAGTTTATTTAAAGTATACCACGGAACTGTCACGCCGTAACACGCTCGCTTGGGCCGTGCATCGGCATATTGCGCCAGGGGTACCGTCCGCACGAGGTATGACACGCCCACTTAGTTGCGTGAATGCGCTCATACCGAGTTTATTTAAAGTATACCACGGAACAGTCACGCCGTAACGCGCTCGCTAGCGCCGTGCATCGGCAGATTGCGCCAGGGGCACCGTCCGCGCGAGACATCACACGCCCACTTAGTTGCGTCAATGCGCTCATATCGAGTTTATTTTAAGTATACCACGGCACTGTCAGCCCGTACCACGCTCGCTTGGGCCGTGAATCGGCAGATTGCGCCAGGGGTACCGTCCGCACGAGTTATCTCACGCCAATTGAGTTGCGTCAATGCGCTCATATCGAGTTTATTTTAAGTATACCACGGCACTGTCACGCCGTAACACGCTCGCTTGGGCCGTGCATCGGCATATTGAGCCAGGGGTAGCGTCCGCGCGAGGTATCACACACCCACTTAGTTGCGTGAATGCGCTCATATCAAGTTTATTTTAAGTATACTATGGCGCTGTCACGCCGTAACACGCTCGTTTAGGCCGTGCATCGGCAGATTGCGCCAGGGGTACCGTCCGCGCGAGGTATCACACGCCTACTTAGTTCCGTGAATGCGCTCATATCGAGTTTATTTTAAGTATACCACGGCACTGTCACGCCGTAACACGCTCGCTAGGGCCGTGTATCAGCAGATTGCGCCAGGGGTACCGTGCGCGCGAGGTATCACATGCCCCCTTAGTTGCGTGAATGCGCTCATATCGAGTTTATTTTAAGTATACCATGGCACTATCACGCCGTAACACGCTCGTTTGGGCCGTGCATCGGCAGATTGCGCCAGGGGTACCGTCCGCGCGAGGTATCAAACGCCCACTTAGTTGCGTGAATGCGTCATACCGAATTTATTTTAAGTATATACCACGGCACTGTCACGCCGTAACGCGCTCGCTAGGGCCGTGTATCAGCAGATTGCGCCAGGTGTACCGTCCGCGCGAGGTATCACACGCCCACTTAGTTGCGTGAATGCGCTCATACTGAGTTTGTTTTAAGTATACCATGGCACTGTCCCGCCGTAATACGCTCGCTAGGGCCGTCTATCAGCAGATTGCGCCAGGGGTACCATCCGCGCCAGGTATCACACGCCCACTTAGTTGCGTGAATGCGCTCATACCAAGTTTATTTTATGTATACCACGGCACTGTCACGCCATAACACGCTCACTAGGGCCGTGCATCGGCAGATTACGCCAGGGGTACCTTCCGAGCGAGGTATCACGCGCCCACTTAGTTGCGTGAATGCACTTATATCGAGTTTATTTTAAGTATACCATGGCACTGTCACGCCGTAACACGCTCGTTTGGGCCGTGCATCGGCAGATTGCGCCAGGGGTACCGTCCGAGCGAGGTATCACACGCCCACTTAGCTGCGTGAATGCGCTCATATCGTGTTTATTTTAAGATAAACCATGGCACTGTCACGCCGTAACACGCTCGTTAGGGCCGTGCATCGGCAGATTGCGCCAGGGGTACCGTCCGCGCGAGGTATCACATGCTCACTTAGTTGCGTGAATGCGCTCATATCAAGTTTATTTTCAGTATTCAACGGCACTGTCACGCCGTAACACGCTCGTTTGGGCCGTGCATCAGTAGATTGCGCCAGGGGTACCATCCGCGCGAGGTATCACACGCCCACTTAGTTGCGTGAATGCACTTATATCGAGTTTATTTTAAGTATACCATGGCACTGTCACGCCGTGACACGCTCGTTTGGGCCGTGCATCGGCAGATTGCGCCAGGGGTACCGTCCGAGCGAGGTATCACACGCCCACTTAGCTGCGTGAATGCGCTCATATCGTGTTTATTTTAAGTAAACCATGGCACTGTCACGCCGTAACACGCTCGTTAGGGCCGTGCATCGGCAGATTGCGCCAGGGGTACCGTCCGCGCGAGGTATCACATGCCCACTTAGTTGCGTGAATGCGCTCATATCAAGTTTATTTTAAGTATACAACGGCACTGTCACGCCGTAACACGCTCGTTTGGGCCGTGCATCAGCAGATTGCGCCAGGGGTACCGTCCGCGCGAGGTGTCACACGCCCACTTAGTTCCGCGAATGCGCACATATCAAGTTTCTTTTAAGTATACCACGGCCCTGTCACGCCGTAACACGCTCTCTAGCGCCGTGCATCGGCAGATTGCGCCAGAGGTACCTTCCGCGCGAGGTATCACACGCCCACTTAGTTGCGTGAATGCGCTCATACCGTGTTTATTTCAAGTATAGCCTGGCACTGTTACGCCGTAACGCGCTCGCTAGCGCCGTGCATCAGCAGATTGGGCCAGGGGTACCGTCCTCGCGAGGTATCACACGCCCACTTAGTTGCGTGAATGCGTTCATACCGAGTTTATTTTAAGTATACCACGGCACTGTCACGCCGTAACACGCTCGCTCGGGCCGTGCATCAGCAGATTGCGCCAGGGGTACCGTCCGCGCGAGGTATCACACGCCTACTTAGTTCCGTGAATGCGCTCATATCGAGTTTATTTAAAGTATACCACGGAACTGTCACGCCGTAACACGCTCGCTTGGGCCGTGCATCGGCATATTGCGCCAGGGGTACCGTCCGCACGAGGTATGACACGCCCACTTAGTTGCGTGAATGCGCTCATATCGAGTTTATTTTAAGTATACCACGGCACTGTCAGCCCGTAACACGCTCGCTTGGGCCGTGAATCGGCAGATTGCGCCAGGGGTACCGTCCGCGCGAGGTATCACACGCCTACTTAGTTCCGTGAATGCGCTCATATCGAGTTTATTTAAAGTATACCACGGAACTGTCACGCCGTAACACGCTCGCTTGGGCCGTGCATCGGCATATTGCGCCAGGGGTACCGTCCGCACGAGGTATGACACGCCCACTTAGTTGCGTGAATGCGCTCATATCGAGTTTATTTTAAGTATACCACGGCACTGTCAGCCCGTAACACGCTCGCTCGGGCCGTGCATCAGCAGATTGCGCCAGGGGTACCGTCCGCGCGAGGTATCACACGCCTACTTAGTTCCGTGAATGCGCTCATATCGAGTTTATTTAAAGTATACCACGGAACTGTCACGCCGTAACACGCTCGCTTGGGCCGTGCATCGGCATATTGCGCCAGGGGTACCGTCCGCACGAGGTATGACACGCCCACTTAGTTGCGTGAATGCGCTCATATCGAGTTTATTTTAAGTATACCACGGCACTGTCAGCCCGTAACACGCTCGCTCGGGCCGTGCATCAGCAGATTGCGCCAGGGGTACCGTCCGCGCGAGGTATCACACGCCTACTTAGTTCCGTGAATGCGCTCATATCGAGTTTATTTAAAGTATACCACGGAACTGTCACGCCGTAACACGCTCGCTTGGGCCGTGCATCGGCATATTGCGCCAGGGGTACCGTCCGCACGAGGTATGACACGCCCACTTAGTTGCGTGAATGCGCTCATATCGAGTTTATTTTAAGTATACCACGGCACTGTCACGCCCGTAACACGCTCGCTCGGGCCGTGCATCAGCAGATTGCGCCAGGGGTACCGTCCGCGCGAGGTATCACACGCCTACTTAGTTCCGTGAATGCGCTCATATCGAGTTTAAGTATGCCACGGCACTGTCACGCCGTAACACGCTCGCTTGGGCCGTGCATCGGCATATTGAGCCAGGGGTAGCGTCCGCGCGAGGTATCACACACCCTCTTAGTTGCGTGAATGCGCTCATATCGAGTTTATTTTAAGTATACCACGGCACTGTCACGCCGTAACGCGCTCGCTAGCGCCGTGCATCGGCAGATTGCGCCAGGGGCACCGTCCGCGCGAGACATCACACGCCCACTTAGTTGCGTGAATGCGCTCATATCCAGTTTATTTTAAGTATACCACGGCACTGTCAGGCCGTAAAACGCTCCCTAGGGCCGCGAATCGGCAGATTGCGCCAGGGGTACCGTCCGCGCGAGATATCACACGCCCACTTAGTTTCGTGAATGCGCTCATATCAAGTTTATTTTAAGTATACCACGGCACTGCCACGCCGTAACACGCTCGCTAGGGCCATGCATCAGCAGATTGCGCCAGGGGTACCGTCCGCGCGAGGTATCACACGCCCACTTAGTTGCATGAATGCTCTCATATCGAGTTTATTTTAAGTATACCACGGAACTGTCACGCCGTAACACGCTCGCTAGGGCCGTGCATCGGCAGATTGCGTCAGTGGTACCATCCGCGCGAGATTTCACACGCCCACTTAGTTGCGTGAATGCGCTCATACCGAGTTTATTTTAAGTATACCACGGCACTGTCACGCCGTAACACGCTCGCTAGGGCCGTGCATCAGCAGATTGCGCCAGGGGTACCGTCCGCGCGAGGTATCACACGCCACTTAGTTGCGTGAATGCGCTCATATCGAGTTTATTTTAAGTATACCACGGCACTGTCACGCCGTAACACGCTCGCTCGGGCCGTGCATCGGCAGATTGCGCCAGGGGTACCGTCCGCGCGAGGTATCACACGCCCACTTAGTTGCGTGAATGCGCTCATATCGAGTTTATTTTAAGTATACCACGGCACTGTCACGCCGTAACACGCTCGCTAGGCCGTGCATCAGCAGATTGCGCCAGGGGTACCGTCCGCGCGAGGTATCACACGCCTACTTAGTTCCGTGAATGCGCTCATATCGAGTTTATTTAAGTATACCACGGAACTGTCACGCCGTAACACGCTCGCTTGGGCCGTGCATCGGCATATTGCGCCAGGGGTACCGTCCGCGCGAGGTATCACACGCCCACTTAGTTGCGTGAATGCGCTCATATCGAGTTTATTTTAAGTATACCACGGCACTGTCACGCCGTAACACGCTCGCTAGGGCCGTGCATCAGCAGATTGCGCCAGGGGTACCGTCCGCGCGAGGTATCACACGCCTACTTAGTTCCGTGAATGCGCTCATATCGAGTTTAAGTATGCCACGGCACTGTCACGCCGTAACACGCTCGCTTGGGCCGTGCATCGGCATATTGAGCCAGGGGTAGCGTCCGCGCGAGGTATCACACACCCACTTAGTTGCGTGAATGCGCTCATATCGAGTTTATTTTAAGTATACCACGGCACTGTCACGCCGTAACGCGCTCGCTAGCGCCGTGCATCGGCAGATTGCGCCAGGGGCACCGTCCGCGCGAGACATCACACGCCCACTTAGTTGCGTGAATGCGCTCATATCCAGTTTATTTTAAGTATACCACGGCACTGTCACGCCGTAAAACGCTCGCTAGGGCCGCGAATCGGCAGATTGCGCCAGGGGTACCGTCCACGCGAGATATCACACGCCCACTTAGTTTCGTGAATGCGCTCATATCAAGTTTATTTTAAGTATACCACGGCACTGCCACGCCGTAACACGCTCGCTAGGGCCATGCATCAGCAGATTGCGCCAGGGGTACCGTCCGCGCGAGGTATCACACGCCCACTTAGTTGCATGAATGCGCTCATATCGAGTTTATTTTAAGTATACCACGGCACTGTCACGCCGTAACACGCTCGCTAGGGCCGTGCATCGGCAGATTGCGCCAGGGGTACCATCCGCGCGAGATTTCACACGCCCACTTAGTTGCGTGAATGCGCTCATACCGAGTTTATTTTAAGTATACCACGGCACTGTCACGCCGTAACACGCTCGCTAGGGCCGTGCATCAGCAGATTGCGCCAGGGGTACCATCCGCGCGATGTATCACACGCTCACTTAGTTGCGTGAATGCGCTCATATCGAGTTTATTTTAAGTATACCACGGCACTGTCACGCCGTAACACGCTCGCTAGTGCCATGCATCAGCAGATTGCGCCAGGGGTACCGTCCGCGCGATGTATCACACGCCCACTTAGTTCCGCGAATGCGCACATATCAAGTTTCTTTTAAGTATACCACGGCCCTGTCACGCCGTAACACGCTCGCTAGCGCCGTGCATCGGCAGATTGCGCCAGAGGTACCGTCCGCGCGAGGTATCACACGCCTACTTAGTTCCGTGAATGCGCTCATACCGAGTTTATTTTAAGTATACCACGGCACTGTCACGCCGTAACACGCTCGCTAGGGCCGTGCATCGGCAGATTGCGCCAGGGGTACCGTCCGCGCGAGGTATCACACGCCCACTTAGTTGCGTGAATGCGCTCATACCGAGTTTATTTTAAGTATACCGCGGCACTGTCACGCCGTAACACGCTCGCTAGTGCCATGCATCAGCAGATTGCGCCAGGGGTACCGTCCGCGTGAGGTATCACACGCCCACTTAGTTGCGTGAACGCACTCATACCGAGTTTATTTCAAGTATAGCCTGGCACTGTTACGCCGTAACGCGCTCGCTAGCGCCGTGCATCAGCAGAGTGGGCCAGGGGTACCGTCCGCGCGAGGTATCACACGCCCACTTAGTTGCGTGAATGCGCTCATACCGAGTTTATTTTAAGTATACCACGGCACTGTCACGCCGTAACACGCTCGCTCGGGCCGTGCATCAGCAGATTGCGCCAGGGGTACCGTCCGCGCGAGGTATCACACGCCTACTTAGTTCCGTGAATGCGCTCATATCGAGTTTATTTAAAGTATACCACGGCACTGTCACGCCGTAACACGCTCGCTTGGGCCGTGCATCGGCATATTGCGCCAGGGGTACCGTCCGCACGAGGTATCACACGCCCACTTAGTTGCGTGAATGCGCTCATACCGAGTTTATTTAAAGTATACCACGGCACTGTCACGCCGTAACGCGCTCGCTAGCGCCGTGCATCGGCAGATTGCGCCAGGGGCACCGTCCGCGCGAGACATCACACGCCCACTTAGTTGCGTCAATGCGCTCATATCGAGTTTATTTTAAGTATACCACGGCACTGTCAGCCCGTAACACGCTCGCTTGGGCCGTGAATCGGCAGATTGCGCCAGGGGTACCGTCCGCACGAGTTATCTCACGCCAATTGAGTTGCGTGAATGCGCTCATATCGAGTTTATTTTAAGTATACCACGGCACTGTCACGCCGTAACACGCTCGCTTGGGCCGTGCATCGGCATATTGAGCCAGGGGTAGCGTCCGCGCGAGGTATCACACACCCACTTAGTTGCGTGAATGCGCTCATATCAAGTTTATTTTAAGTATACTACGGCACTGTCACGCCGTAACACGCTCGTTTAGGCCGTGCATCGGCAGATTGCGCCAGGGGTACCGTCCGCGCGAGGTATCACACGCCTACTTAGTTCCGTGAATGCGCTCATATCGAGTTTATTTTAAGTATACCACGGCACTGTCACGCCGTAACACGCTCGCTAGGGCCGTGTATCAGCAGATTGCGCCAGGGGTACCGTCCGCGCGAGGTATCACACGCCCCCTTAGTTGCGTGAATGCGCTCATATCGAGTTTATTTTAAGTATACCACGGCACTGTCACGCCGTAACACGCTCGTTTGGGCCGTGCATCGGCAGATTGCGCCAGGGGTACCGTCCGCGCGAGGTATCACACGCCCACTTAGTTGCGTGAATGCGCTCATACCGAATTTATTTTAAGATATACCACGGCACTGTCACGCCGTAACGCGCTCGCTAGGGCCGTGTATCAGCAGATTGCGCCAGGGGTACCGTCCGCGCGAGGTATCACACGCCCACTTAGTTGCGTGAATGCGCTCATACTCGAGTTTGTTTTAAGTATACCATGGCACTGTCCCGCCGTAACACGCTCGCTAGGGCCGTGCTATCAGCAGATTGCGCCAGGGGTACCATCCGCGCGAGGTATCACACGCCCACTTAGTTGCGTGAATGCGCTCATACCAAGTTTATTTTATGTATACCACGGCACTGTCACGCCATAACACGCTCACTAGGGCCGTGCATCGGCAGATTACGCCAGGGGTACCTTCCGAGCGAGGTATCACGCGCCCACTTAGTTGCGTGAATGCGCTCATATCGAGTTTATTTTAAGTATACCATGGCACTGTCACGCCGTAACACGCTCGTCTTGGGCCGTGCATCGGCAGATTGCGCCAGGGGTACCGTCCGAGCGAGGTATCACACGCCCACTTAGTTGCGTGAATGCGCTCATATCGTGTTTATTTTAAGAATAACCATGGCACTGTCACGCCGTAACACGCTCGTTAGGGCCGTGCATCGGCAGATTGCGCCAGGGGTACCGTCCGCGCGAGGTATCACATGCTCACTTAGTTGCGTGAATGCGCTCATATCAAGTTTATTTTCAGTATTCCACGGCACTGTCACGCCGTAACACGCTCGTTTGGGCCGTGCATCAGCAGATTGCGCCAGGGGTACCATCCGCGCGAGGTATCACACGCCCACTTAGTTGCGTGAATGCACTCATATCGAGTTTATTTTAAGTATACCATGGCACTGTCACGCCGTGACACGCTCGCTTGGGCCGTGCATCGGCAGATTGCGCCAGGGGTACCGTCCGCGCGAGGTATCACACGCCCACTTAGTTGCGTGAATGCGCTCATATCGAGTTTATTTTAAGTATACCACGGCACTGTCACGCCGTAACACGCTCGCTAGGGCCGTGCATCGGCAGATTGCGCCAGGGGTACCGTCCGCGCGAGGTATCACACGCCCACTTAGTTGCGTGAATGCGCTCATATCAAGTTTCTTTTAAGTATACCACGGCCCTGTCACGCCGTAACACGCTCTCTAGCGCCGTGCATCGGCAGATTGCGCCAGAGGTACCGTCCGCGCGAGGTATCACACGCCCACTTAGTTGCGTGAATGCGCTCATACCGAGTTTATTTCAAGTATAGCCTGGCACTGTTACGCCGTAACGCGCTCGCTAGCGCCGTGCATCAGCAGATTGCGCCAGGGGTACCGTCCGCGCGAGGTATCACACGCCCACTTAGTTGCGTGAATGCGCTCATACCGAGTTTATTTTAAGTATACCACGGCACTGTCACGCCGTAACACGCTCGCTCGGGCCGTGCATCAGCAGATTGCGCCAGGGGTACCGTCCGCGCGAGGTATCACACGCCTACTTAGTTCCGTGAATGCGCTCATATCGAGTTTATTTAAAGTATACCACGGAACTGTCACGCCGTAACACGCTCGCTTGGGCCGTGCATCGGCATATTGCGCCAGGGGTACCGTCCGCGCGAGGTATCACACGCCCACTTAGTTGCGTGAATGCGCTCATATCGAGTTTATTTTAAGTATACCACGGCACTGTCAGCCCGTAACACGCTCGCTTGGGCCGTGAATCGGCAGATTGCGCCAGGGGTACCGTCCGCGCGAGGTATCACACGCCTACTTAGTTCCGTGAATGCGCTCATATCGAGTTTATTTAAAGTATACCACGGCACTGTCACGCCGTAACACGCTCGCTTGGGCCGTGCATCGGCAGATTGCGCCAGGGGTACCGTCCGCACGAGGTATCACACGCCCACTTAGTTGCGTGAATGCGCTCATATCGAGTTTATTTTAAGTATACCACGGCACTGTCAGCCCGTAACACGCTCGCTCGGGCCGTGCATCAGCAGATTGCGCCAGGGGTACCGTCCGCACGAGGTATCACACGCCTACTTAGTTCCGTGAATGCGCTCATATCGAGTTTATTTTAAGTATACCACGGCACTGTCACGCCGTAACACGCTCGCTTGGGCCGTGCATCGGCAGATTGCGCCAGGGGTACCGTCCGCGCGAGGTATCACACGCCCACTTAGTTGCGTGAATGCGCTCATATCGAGTTTATTTTAAGTATACCACGGCACTGTCACGCCGTAACACGCTCGCTCGGGCCGTGCATCAGCAGATTGCGCCAGGGGTACCGTCCGCGCGAGGTATCACACGCCCACTTAGTTCCGTGAATGCGCTCATATCGAGTTTATTTAAGTATACCACGGCACTGTCACGCCGTAACACGCTCGCTTGGGCCGTGCATCGGCAGATTGCGCCAGGGGTACCGTCCGCGCGAGGTATCACACGCCCACTTAGTTGCGTGAATGCGCTCATATCGAGTTTATTTTAAGTATACCACGGCACTGTCACGCCGTAACACGCTCGCTCGGGCCGTGCATCAGCAGATTGCGCCAGGGGTACCGTCCGCGCGATGTATCACACGCCAACTTAGTTGCGTGAATGCGCTCATATCGAGTTTATTTTAAGTATACCACGGCACTGTCACGCCGTAACACGCTCGCTCTGGCCGTGCATCGGCATATTGAGCCAGGGGTAGCGTCCGCGCGAGGTATCACACACCCACTTAGTTGCGTGAATGCGCTCATATCAAGTTTATTTTAAGTATACCACGGCACTGCCACGCCGTAACACGCTCGCTAGTGCCATGCATCGGCAGATTGCGCCAGGGGTACCGTCCGCGCGATGTATCACACGCCCACTTAGTTGCGTGAATGCGCTCATATCAAGTTTATTTTAAGTATACCACGGCACTGTCACGCCGTAACACGCTCGCTAGGGCCGTGCATCGGCAGATTGCGCCAGGGGTACCGTCCGCGCGAGGTATCACACGCCCACTTAGTTGCGTGAATGCGCTCATACCGAGTTTATTTTAAGTATACCACGGCACTGTCACGCCGTAACACGCTCGCTTGGGCCGTGCATCGGCAGATTGCGCCAGGGGTACCGTCCGCGCGATGTATCACACGCCCACTTAGTTCCGCGAATGCGCTCATATCGAGTTTATTTTAAGTATACCACGGCACTGTCACGCCGTAACACGCTCGCTAGGGCCGTGCATCGGCAGATTGCGCCAGGGGTACCGTCCGCGCGAGGTATCACACGCCTACTTAGTTCCGTGAATGCGCTCATATCGAGTTTATTTTAAGTATACCACGGCACTGTCACGCCGTAACACGCTCGCTTGGGCCGTGTATCAGCAGATTGCGCCAGGGGTACCGTCCGCGCCAGGTATCACACGCCAACTGAGTTGCGTGAATGCGCTCATACCGAGTTTATTTTAAGTATAGCACGGCACTGTCACGCCGTAACACGCTCGCTAGCGCCGTGCATCAGCAGATTGCGCCAGGGGTACCGTCCGCGCGAGGTATCACACGCCTACTTAGTTCCGTGAATGCGCTCATATCGAGTTTATTTTAAGTATACCACGGCACTGTCACGCCGTAACACGCTCGCTATGGCCGTGAATCAGCAGATTGCGCCAGGGGTACCGTCCGCGCGAGGTATCACACGCCCACTTAGTTCCGTGAATGCGCTCATATCGAGTTTATTTTAAGTATACCACGGCACTGTCACGCCGTAACGCGCTCGCTAGCGCCGTGCATCGGCAGATTGCGCCAGGGGTACCGTCCGCGCGAGATATCACACGCCCACTTAGTTGCGTGAATGCGCTCATATCCAGTTTATTTTTAGTATACCACGGCACTGTCAGGCCGTAACACGCTCCCTAGGGCCGTGAATCGGCAGATTGCGCCAGGGGTACCGTCCGCGCGAGGTATCACACGCCCACTTAGTTGCGTGAATGCGCTCATATCAAGTTTATTTTAAGTATACCACGGCACTGCCACGCCGTAACACGCTCGCTAGGGCCGTGCATCAGCAGATTGCGCCAGGGGTACTGTCCGCGCGAGGTATCACACGCCCACTTAGTTGCGTGAATGCGCTCATATCGAGTTTATTTTAAGTATACCACGGCATTGTCACGCCGTAACACGCTCGCTTGGGCTGCGCATCGGCATATTGCGCCAGGGGTACCGTCCGCGCGATGTATCACACGCCCACTTAGTTCCGCGAATGCGCACATATCGAGTTTCTTTTAAGTATACCATGCACTGTCACGCCGTAACACGCTCTCTAGGGCCGTGCATCGGCAGATTGCGCCAGGGGTACCGTCCGCGCGAGGTATCACACGCCTACTTAGTTCCGTGAATGCGCTCATATCGAGTTTATTTTAAGTATACCACGGCATTGTCACGCCGTAACACTCTCGCTTGGGCCGTGTATCAGCAGATTGCGCCAGGGGTACCGTCCGCGCGAGGTATCACATGCCAACTGAGTTGCGTGAATGCGCGCATACCGAGTTTATTTCAAGTATAGCACGGCACTGTCACGCCGTAATGCGCTCGCTAGCGCCGTGCATCAGCAGATTGCGCCAGGGGTACCGTCCGCGCGAGGTATCACACGCCTACTTAGTTCCGTGAATGCGCTCATATCGAGTTTATTTAAAGTATACCACGGCATTGTCACGCCGTAAAACCCTCCCTATGGCCGCGAATAGGCAGATTGCGCCAGGGGTACCGTCCGCGCGAGACATCACACGCCCACTTAGTTCCGTGAATGCGCTCATATCGAGTTTATTTTAAGTATACCACGGCACTGTCACGCCGTAACGCGCTCGCTAGCGCCGTGCATCGGCAGATTCCGCCAGGGGCACCGTCCGCGCGAGACATCACACGCCCACTTAAATGCGTGAATGCGCTCATATCCAGTTTATTTTAAGTATACCACGGCACTGTCAGGCCGTAAAACGCTCCCTAGGGCCGCGAATCGGCAGATTGCGCCAGGGGTACCGTCCACGCGAGGTATCACACGCCCACTTAGTTTCGTGAAGGCGCTCATATCAAGTTTATTCTAAGTATACCACGTTACTGTCACGCCGTAACGTGCTCGCTAGGGCCGTGCATCGGCAGATTGCGCCAGGTGTACCGTCCGCGCGATGTATCACACGCCCACTTATTTGCGTGAATGCGCTCATATCAAGATTATTTTAAGTATAACACGGCACTGCCACGCCGTAACACGCTCGCTAGGGCCATGCATCAGCAGATTGCGCCAGGGGTACCGTCCGCACGAGGTATCACACGCCCACTTGGTTGCGTGAATGCGCTCATATCGATTTTATTTTAAGTATACCACGGCACTGTCAGGCCGTAACACGCTCGCTTGGGCCATGCATCAGCAGATTGCGCCAGGGGTACCGTCCGCACGAGGTATCACACGCCCACTTGGTGGCGTGAATGCACTCATATCAAGTTTAAGTATACCACGGCACTGTCACGCCGTAACACGCTCGCTAGGGCCGTGCATCGGCAGATTGCGCCAGGGGTACCGTCCGCACGAGGTATCACACGCCCACTTATTTGCGTGAATGCGCTCATATCCAATTTATTTTAAGAATACCACGGCACTGTCACGCCGTAACGCGCTCGCTAGCGCCGTGCATCGGCAGATTGCGCCAGGGGCACCGTACGCGCGAGACATCACACGCCAACTGAGTTGCGTGAATGCGCGCATATCGAGTTTATTTCAAGTATACCACGGCACTGTCACGCCGTAGCACGCTCGCTCGGGCCGTGCATCAGCAGATTGCGCAAGACGTACCGTCCGCGCGATGTATCACACGCCCTACTTGCGTGAATGCGCTCATATCGAGTTTATTTTAAGTATACCATGGCGCTGTCACGCCGTAACACGCTCGTTTAGGCCGTGCATCGGCAGATTGCGCCAGGGGTACCGTCCGCGCGAGGTATCACACGCCTACTTAGTTCCTTGAATGCGCTCATATCGAGTTTATTTTAAGTATACCACGGCACTGTCACGCCGTAACACGCTCGTTTGGGCCGTGAATCGGCAGATTGCGCCAGGGGTACCGTCCGTGCGAGGTATCACACGCCAACTGAGTTGCGTGAATGCGCTGATATGAAATTTATTTTAAGAATACCACGGCACTGTCACGCCGTAACGCGCTCGCTAGCGCCGTGCATCGGCAGATTGCGCCAGGGGCACCGACCGCGCGAGACATCACACGCCAACTGAGTTGCGTGAATGCGCTCATATCGAGTTTATTTTAAGTATACCACGGCACTGTCACGCCGTAACACGCTCGCTAGGGCCGTGCATCAGCAGATTGCGCCAGGGGTACCGTCCGCGCGAGATTTCACACGCCCACTTAGTTCCGTGAATGCGCTCATACCGAGTTTAAGTATACCACGGCACTGTCACGCCGTAACACGCTCGCTAGGGCCGTGTATCAGCAGATTGCGCCAGGGGTACCGTCCGCGCGAGGTATCACACGCCCACTTAGTTGCGTGAATGCGCTCATATCGAGTTTATTTTAAGTATACCACGGCACTGTCACGCCGTAACACGCTCGCTCGGGCCGTGCATCAGCAGATTGCGCCAGGGGTACCGTCCGCGCGATGTATCACACGCCCACTTAGTTGCGTGAATGCGCTCATATCGAGTTTATTTAAGTATACCACGGCACTGCCACGCCGTAACACGCTCGCTAGGGCCGTGTATCAGCAGATTGCGCCAGGGGTACTATCCGCGCGAGGTATCACACGCCCACTTTGTTGCGTGAATGCGCTCATATCGAGTTTATTTTAAGTATACCACGGCACTGTCACGCCGTAACACGCTCGCTCGGGCCGTGCATCAGCAGATTGCCCCAGGGGAACCGTCCGCGCGATGTATCACACGCCCACTTAGTTTCGCGAATGCGCTCATATCGAGTTTATTTTAAGTATACCACGGCACTGTCACGCCGTAACACGCTCGCTCTGGCCGTGCATCAGCAGATTGCGCCAGGGGTACCGTCCGCGCGAGGTATCACACGCCCACTTTTTTGCGTGAATGCGCTCATATCAAGTTTATTTTAAGTATACCACGGCACTGCCACGCCGTAACACGCTCGCTAGTGCCATGCATCAGCAGATTGCGCCAGGGGTACCGTCCGCGCCATGTATCACACGCCTACTTAGTTCCGTGAATGCGCTCATATCGAGTTTAAGTATACCACGGCACTGTCACGCCGTAACACGCTCGCTTGGGCCGTGCATCGGCAGATTGCGCCAGGGGTAGCGTCCGCGCGAGGTATCACACGCCCTCTTAGTTGCGTGAATGCGCTCATATCGAGTTTATTTTAAGTATACCACGGCACTGTCACGCCGTAACACGCTCGCTAGCGCCGTGCATCGGCAGATTGCGCCAGGGGTACCGTCCGCGCGAGACATCACACGCCCACTTAGTTCCGTGAATGCGCTCATACCGAGTTTATTTTAAGTATACCACGGCACTGTCACGCCGTAACACGCTCGCTAGGGCCGTGCATCAGCAGATTGCGCCAGGGGTACCGTCCGCGCGAGGTATCACACGCCCACTTAGTTGCGTGAATGCGCTCATATCGAGTTTAAGTATACCACGGCACTGTCACGCCGTAACACGCTCGCTTGGGCCGTGCATCGGCATATTGAGCCAGGGGTAGCGTCCGCGCGAGGTATCACACACCCACTTAGTTGCGTGAATGCGCTCATATCGAGTTTATTTTAAGTATACCACGGCACTGTCACGCCGTAACGCGCTCGCTAGCGCCGTGCATCGGCAGATTGCGCCAGGGGTACCGTCCGCGCGAGACATCACACGCCCACTTAGTTGCGTGAATGCGCTCATACCGAGTTTAAAGTATACCACGGCACTGTCACGCCGTAACACGCTCGCTAGTGCCATGCATCAGCAGATTGCGCCAGGGGTACCGTCCGCGCGAGGTATCACACGCCCACTTAGTTGCGTGAATGCGCTCATATCGAGTTTATTTTAAGTATACCACGGCACTGTCACGCCGTAACACGCTCGCTAGCGCCGTGCATCAGCAGATTGCGCCAGGGGTACCGTCCGCGCGAGGTATCACACGCCCACTTAGTTGCGTGAATGCGCTCATACCGAGTTTATTTCAAGTATAGCACGGCACTGTTACGCCGTAACGCGCTCGCTAGCGCCGTGCATCAGCAGATTGCGCCAGGGGTACCGTCCGCGCGAGGTATCACACGCCCACTTAGTTGCGTGAATGCGCTCATACCGAGTTTATTTTAAGTATACCACGGCACTGTCACGCCGTAACACGCTCGCTAGGGCCGTGCATCAGCAGATTGCGCCAGGGGTACCGTCACGCGCGAGGTATCTCACGCCAACTGAGTTGCGTGAATGCGCGCATATCGAGTTTATTTCAAGAATAGCACGGCACTGTCACGCCGTAACACGCTCGCTAGGGCCGTGCATCAGCAGATTGCGCCAGGGGTACTCGTCCGCGCGATGTATCACACGCCCACTTAGTTGCGTGAATGCGCTCATATCAAGTTTATTTTAAGTATACCACGGCACTGTCACGCCGTAACACGCTCGCTCGGGCCGTGCATCAGCAGATTGCGCCAGGGGTACCGTCCGCGCGATGTATCACACGCCCACTTAGTTGCGTGAATGCGCTCATATCGAGTTTATTTTAAGTATACCACGGCACTGTCACGCCGTAACACGCTCGCTTGGGCCGTGCATCGGCAGATTGCGCCAGGGGTACCGTCCGCGCGAGGTATCACACGCCCACTTAGTTGCGTGAATGCGCTCATATCGAGTTTATTTTAAGTATACCACGGCACTGTCACGCCGTAACACGCTCGCTAGGGCCGTGCATCGGCAGATTGCGCCAGGGGTACCGTCCGCGCGAGGTATCACACGCCCACTTAGTTGCGTGAATGCGCTCATATCGAGTTTATTTTAAGTATACCACGGCACTGTCACGCCGTAACACGCTCGCTAGGGCCGTGCATCGGCAGATTGCGCCAGGGGTACCGTCCGCGCGAGGTATCACACGCCCACTTAGTTGCGTGAATGCGCTCATATCGAGTTTATTTCAAGTATACCACGGCACTGTCACGCCGTAACACGCTCGCTAGGGCCGTGCATCAGCAGATTGCGCCAGGGGTACCGTCCGCGCGAGGTATCACACGCCCACTTAGTTGCGTGAATGCGCTCATATCGAGTTTATTTTAAGTATACCACGGCACTGTCACGCCGTAACACGCTCGCTAGGGCCGTGCATCAGCAGATTGCGCCAGGGGTACCGTCCGCGCGAGGTATCACACGCCCACTTAGTTGCGTGAATGCGCTCATATCGAGTTTATTTTAAGTATACCACGGCACTGTCACGCCGTAACACGCTCGCTCGGGCCGTGCATCAGCAGATTGCGCCAGGGGTACCGTCCGCGCGATGTATCACACGCCCACTTAGTTGCGCGAATGCGCTCATATCGAGTTTATTTTAGTATACCACGGCACTGTCACGCCGTAACACGCTCGCTTGGGCCGTGCATCGGCAGATTGCGCCAGGGGTACCGTCCGCGCGAGGTATCACACGCCCACTTAGTTGCGTGAATGCGCTCATATCGAGTTTATTTTAAGTATACCACGGCACTGTCACGCCGTAACACGCTCTCTAGGGCCGTGCATCAGCAGATTGCGCCAGGGGTACCGTCCGCGCGAGGTATCACACGCCCACTTAGTTGCGTGAATGCGCTCATATCAAGTTTATTTTAAGTATACCACGGCACTGCCACGCCGTAACACGCTCGCTAGGGCCGTGCATCAGCAGATTGCGCCAGGGGTACCGTCCGCGCGAGGTATCACACGCCCACTTAGTTGCGTGAATGCGCTCATATCGAGTTTATTTTAAGTATACCTCGGCACTGTCACGCCGTAACGCGCTCGATAGCGCCGTGCATCGGCAGATTGCGCCAGGGGCACCGTCCGCGCGAGACATCACACGCCCACTTAGTTGCGTGAATGCGCTCATATCCAGTTTATTTTAAGTATACCACGGCACTGTCAGGCCGTAAAACGCTCCCTAGGGCCGCGAATCGGCAGATTGCGCGAGGGGTACCGTCCACGCGAGATATCACACGCCCACTTAGTTTCGTGAATGCGCTCATATCAAGTTTAGTTTAAGTATACCACGGCACTGCCACGCCGTAACACGCTCGCTAGGGCCATGCATCAGCAGATTGCGCCAGGGGTACCGTCCGCGCGAGGTATCACACGCCCACTTAGTTGCATGAATGCGCTCATGCCGAGTTTAAGTATACCACGGCACTGTCACGCCGTAACACGCTCGCTAGGGCCGTGTATCAGCAGATTGCGCCAGGGGTACCATCCGCGCGAGGTATCACACGCCCACTTAGTTGCGTGAATGCGCTCATATCGAGTTTATTTTAAGTATACCACGGCACTGTCACGCCGTAACACGTTCGCTCGGGCCGTGCATCAGCAGATTGCGCCACGGGTACCGTCCGCGCGATGTATCACACGCCCACTTAGTTGCGTGAATGCGCTCATATCGAGTTTATTTTAAGTATACCACGGCACTGTCACGCCGTAACACGCTCGCTTGGGCCGTGCATCAGCAGATTGCGCTAGGGGTACTGTCCGCGCGAGGTATCACACGCCCACTTATTTGCGTGAATGCGCTCATATCGAGTTTAAGGATACCACGGCACTGTCACGCCGTAACACGCTCGCTTGGGCCGTGCATCAGCAGATTGCGCTATGGGTACCGTCCGCGCGAGGTATCACACGCCCACTTAGTTGCGTGAATGCGCTCATATCGAGTTTATTTTAAGTATACCACGGTACTGTCACGCCGTAACACGCTCGCTAGGGCCGTGCATCGGCATATTGCGCCAGGGGTACCGTCCGCGCGAGGTATCACACGCCAACTTAGTTGCGTGAATGCGCTCATATTCAGTTTATTTTAAGTATACCACGGCACTGTCACGCCGTAACACGCTCGCTAGGGCCGTGTATCAGCAGATTGCGGCAGGGGTACCGTCCGCGCGAGGTATCACATGACAACTTAGTTGCGTGAATACGCTCATATCGAGTTTATTTTAGGTATACCACGGCACTGTCACGCCGTAACACGCTCGCTAGGGCCATGCATCAGCAGATTGCGCCAGGGGTACCGTCCGCGCGAGGTATCACATGACAACTTAGTTGCGTGAATACGCTCATATCGGGTTTATTTTAAGTATACCACGGCACTGTCACGCCGTAACACGCTCGCTAGGGCCTTGTATCAGCAGATTGCGCCAGGGGTACCGTCCGCGCAAGGTATCACCAGCCCACTTAGTTGCGTGAATGCGCTCATATCAAGTTTATTTTAAGTATACCACGGCAGTGTCACGCCGTAAAACGCTCGCTAGGGCCATACATCAGCAGATTGCGCCAGGGGTACCGTCCGCGCGAGGTATCACATGTCCACTTAGTTGCATGAATGCGCTCATATCAAGTTTATTTTAAGTATACCACGGCAGTGTCACGCCGTGACACGCTCGCTAGGGCCATGCATCAGCCGATTGCGCCAGGGGTACCGTCTGCGGGAGGTATCACACGAACACTTAGATACGTGAATGCGCTCATATCGAGTTAAAGTATACCACGGCACTGTCACGCCGTAACACGCTCGCTTGGGCCATGAATCGGCAGATTGCGCCAGGGGTACCGTCCGCGCAAGGTATCACACGTCCACTTAGTTGCATGAATGCGCTCATATCGAATTTAAGTATACCACGGCACTGTCACGCCTTAACACGCTCGCTTGGGCCGTGAATCGGCAGATTGCGCCAGGGGTTCCGTCCGCGCGCAGTATCACACGCCCACTTAGTTGCGTGAATGCGCTCATATCGGGTTTATTTTAAGTATACCACGGAACTGTCACGCCGTAACACGCTCGCTTGGGCCGTGCATCAGCAGATTGCGCTAGGGGTACCGTCCAGGCGAGGTATCACACGCCCACTTATATACGTGAATGCGCTCATATCGGGTTTATTTTAAGTATACCACGGCACTGTCACGCCGTAACACACTCGCTTGGGCCGTGAATCGGCAGATTGCGCCAGGGGTACCGTCCGAGCGAGGCATCACACGCCCCCTTATTTGCGTGAATGCGCTCATATCAAGTTTATTTTAAGTATACCACGGCAATGTCACGCCGTAAAACGCTCGCTAGGGCCAGGAATCGGCAGATTGCGCCAGGGGTAGCGTCCCCGCGGGGTATCACACGCCCACTTATTTGCGTGAATGCGCTCATATCGGGTTTATTTTAAGTATACTACGGCACTGTCACGCCGTAACACGCTCGCTAGGGCCGTGTATCAGCAGATTGCGCCTGGGGTATCGTCCGCGCGAGGCATCACACACCCACGTAGTTGCGTGAATGCGCTCATATCGAGTTTATTTTAGGTTTACCACGGCACTGTCACGCCGTGACACGCTCGCTAGGGCCATGCATCAGCAGATTGCGCCAGGGGTACCGTCCGCGCGAGGTATCACACGCCGACTTAGTTGCGTGAATGCGCTCATATCGAGTTTAAGTATACCACGGCACTGTCACGCCGTAACACGCTCGCTTGGGCCGTGAATGGGCAGATTGCGCCAGGGGTACCGTCCGCGCGAGGCATCACTCGCCCCCTTAGTTGCGTGAATGCGCTCATATCGAGTTTATTTTAGGTATACCACGGCACTGTCATGCCGTAACACGCTCGCTAGGGCCGTGCATCGGCAGATTGCGCCATGGGTAACGTCCGCGCGAGGCATCACACGCCCTCTTAGTTGCGTGAATGCGCTCATATCGAGCTTAAGTATACCACGGCACTGTAACGCCGTAACACGCTCGCTTGGGCCGTGCATCAGCAGATTGCGCTAGGGGTACCGTCCGCGCGAGGTATCACATGCCCACTTATTTTCGTGAATGCGCTCATATCGAGTTTAAGTATACCACGGCACTGTCACGCCGTAACACGCTCGCTTGGGCCGTGCATCAGCAGATTGCGCCAGGGGTACCGTCCGCGCGAGGTATCACACGCCCACTTAGTTGCGTGAATGCGCTCATATCGAGTTTATTTTAAGTATACCACCGGCACTGTCACGCCGTAACACGCTCGCTTGGGCCGTGCATCGGCAGATTGCGCCAGGGGTACCGTCCGCGCGAGGTATCACACGCCCACTTAGTTGCGTGAATGCGCTCATATCGAGTTTATTTTAAGTATACCACGGCACTGTCACGCCGTAACACGCTCGCTTGGGCCGTGCATCAGCAGATTGCGCCAGGGGTACCGTCCGTGCGAGGTATCACACGCCAACTGAGTTGCGTGAATGCGCTGATATCCAATTTATTTTAAGAATACCACGGCACTGTCACGCCGTAACGCGTTCGCTAGCGCCGTGCATCGGCAGATTGCGCCAGGGGCACTGTCCGCGCGAGACATCACACGCCAACTGAGTTGCGTGAATGCGCTCATATCGAGTTTATTTTAAGTATACCACGGAACTGTCAGGCCGTAAAACGCTCGCTTGGGCCGTGAATCGGCAGATTCCGCCAGGTGTACCGTCCGCACGAGGTATCACACGTCCACTTAGTTGCATGAATGCGCTCATATCCAATTTATTTTAAGTATACCACGGCACTGTCACGCCGTAACACGCTCGCTAGGGCCGTGCATCGGCAGATTGCGCCAGGGGTACCGTCCGCGCGAGACATCACACGCCAACTGAGTTGCGTGAATGCGCTCATATCGAGTTTATTTTAAGCATACCACGGCACTGTCACGCCGTAACGCACTCGCTAGCGCCGTGCATCGGCAGATTGCGCCAGGGGCACCGTCCGCGCGAGACATCACACGCCCACTTAGTTGCGTGAATGCGCTCATATCGAGTTTATTTTAAGTATACCCCGGCACTGTCAGGCCGTAACACACTCGCTTGGGCCGTGAATCGGCAGATTGCGCCAGCGGTACCGTCCGCAAGAGTTATCACACGCCCCCTTAGATGCGTGAATGCGCTCATATCCTATTTATTTTAAGTATACCACGGCACTGTCAGGCCGTAACACGCTCGCTAGCGCAGTGCATCGGCAGATTGCGCCAGGGGCACCGTCCGCGCGAGACATCGCACGCCCACCTAGTTGCGTGAATGCGCTCATATCGAGTTTATTTTAAGTATACCACGGAATTGTCAAGCCGTAAAACGCTCCTTAGGGCCGCGAATCGGCAGATTGCGCCAGGGGTACCGTCCGCGCGAGGTATCACACGCCCACTTAGTTTCGTGAATGCGCTCATATCAAGTTTATTTTAAGTATACCACGGCACTGCCACGCCATAACACGCTCGCTAGGGCCATGCATCAGCAGATTGCGCCTGGGGTACCGTCCGCGCGAGGTATCACACGCCCACTTAGTTGCATGAATGCCCTCATGTCGAGTTTAAGTATACCACGGAACTGTCACGCCGTAACACGCTCGCTAGGGCCGTGCATCGGCAGATTGCGTCAGTGGTACCATCCGCGCGAGATTTCACACGCCCACTTAGTTCCGTGAATGCGCTCATACCGAGTTTAAGTATACCACGGCACTGTCACGCCGTAACACGCTCGCTAGGGCCGTGTATCAGCAGATTGCGCCAGGGGTACCATCCGCGCGATGTATCACACGCCCACTTAGTTGCGTGAATGCGCTCATATCGAGTTTATTTAAGTATACCATGGCACTGTCACGCCGTAACACGCTCTCTAGGGCCGTGTATCAGCAGATTGCGCCAGGGGTACCATCCGCGCGAGGTATCACACGCCCACTTAGTTGCGTGAATGCGCTCATATCGACTTTATTTTAAGTATACCACGGCACTGTCACGCCGTAACACGCTCGCTCGGGCCGTGCATCAGCAGATTGCGCCAGGGGAACCGTCCGCGCAATGTATCACACGCCCATTTAGTTGCGTGAATGCGCTCATATCGAGTTTATTTTAAGTATACCACGGCACTGTCACGCCGTAACAAGCTCGCTCGGGCCGTGCATCAGCAGATTGCGCCAGGGGTACCGTCCGCGCGATGTATCACACGCCCACTTAGTTGCGTGAATGCGCTCATATCGAGTTTATTTAAGTATACCATGGCACTGTCACGCCGTAACACGCTCTCTAGGGCCGTGTATCAGCAGATTGCGCCAGGGGTACCATCCGCGCGAGGTATCACACGCCCACTTAGTTGCGTGAATGCGCTCATATCGACTTTATTTTAAGTATACCACGGCACTGTCACGCCGTAACACGCTCGCTCGGGCCGTGCATCAGCAGATTGCGCCAGGGGAACCGTCCGCGCAATGTATCACACGCCCACTTAGTTGCGTGAATGCGCTCATATCGAGTTTAAGTATACCACGGCACTGTCAAGCCGTAACACGCTCGCTTGGGCCGTGCATCGGCATATTGAGCCAGGGGCAGCGTCCGCGCGAGGTATCACACACCCACTTAGTTGCGTGAATGCGCTCATATCTAGTTTTTTTTAAGTATACCACGGCACTGCCACGCCGTAACACGCTCGCTAGTGCCATGCATCACCAGATTGCGCCAGGGGTACCGTCCGCGCGATGTATCACACGCCCACTTAGTTGCGTGAATGCGCTCATATCGAGTTTATTTTAAGTATACCACGGCACTGTCACGCCGTAACACGCTCGCTAGGGCCGTGCATCGGCAGATTGCGTCAGGGGTACGGTCCGCGCGAGATTTCGCACGCCCACTTAGTTCCGTGAATGCGCTCATACCGAGTTTAAGTATACCACGGCACTGTCACGCCGTGACACACTCGCTAGGGCCGTGTATCAGCAGAATGCGCCAGGGGTACCATCAGCGCGAGGTATCACATGCCCACTTTGTTGCGTGAATGCGCTCATATCGAGTTTATTTTAAGTATACCACGGCACTGTCACCCCGTAACACGCTCGCTCGGGCCGTGCATCAGCAGATTGCGCCAAGGGTACCGTCCGCGCGATGTATCACACGCCCACTTAGTTGCGTGAATGCGCTAATATCGAGTTTATTTAAGTATACCATGGCACTGTCACGCCGTAACACGCTCTCTAGGGCCGTGTATCAGCAGATTGAGCCAGGGGTACCATCCGCGCGAGGTATCACACGCCCACTTAGTTGCGTGAATGCGCTCATATCGAGTTTATTTTAAGTATACCACGGCACTGTCACGCCGTAACACGCTCGCTTGGGCCGTGCATCAGCAGATTGCGCCAGGGGTACCGTCCGCACGCGGTATCACACGCCCACTTAGTTGCGTGAATGCGCTCATATAAAATTTATTTTAAGTATACCACGGCACTGTCACGCCGTAACACGCTCGCTTGGGCCGTGAATCGGCAGATTGCGCAAAGGGTACCGTCCGCGCGAGGTATCACACGCCCACTTAGTTGCGTGAATGCGCTCAAATCGAGTTTATTTTAAGTATACCACGGTACTGTCACGCCCTAACACGCTCGCTTGGGCCGTGAATCGGCAGATTGCGCCAGGCGTACCGTCCGTGCGAGGCATCACACGCCCCCTTAGTTGCGTGAATGCGCTCATATCGAGTTTATTTTAGGTATACCACGGCACTGTCACGCCGTAACACGCTCGCTTGGGCCGTGCATCAGCAGATTGCGCTAGGGGTACCGTACGCGCGAGGTATCACACGCCCACGTATTTGCGTGAATGCGCTCATATCGAGTTTAAGAATACCACGGCACTGTCACGCCGTAACATGCTCGCTTGGGCCGTGCATCAGCAGATTGCGCAAGGGGTACCGTCCGCGCGCAGTATCACACGCCCACTTAGTTGCGTAAATGCGCTCATATCGAGTTTATTTTAAGTATACCACGGCACTGTCACGCCGTAACCCGCTCGCTAGGGCCATGCATAAGCAGATTGCGCCATGGGTACCGTCCGCGCGAGGCATCGCACGCCCTCTTAGTTGCGTGAATGCGCTCATGTCGAGTTTATTTTAAGTATACCACGGAACTGTAACGCCGTAACACGCTCGCTAGGGCCGTGTATCAGCAGATTGCGCCAGGGGTACCGTCCGTGCGAGGCATCACACGCCCCCTTATTTGCGTGAATGCGCTCATATCAAGTTTATTTTAAGTATACCACGGCACTGTCACGCCGTAACCCGCTCGCTAGGGCCATGCATAAGCAGATTGCGCCATGGGTAACGTCCGCGCGAGGCATCGCACGCCCTCTTAGTTGCGTGAATGCGCTCATGTCGAGCTTAAGTATACCACGGCACTGTCACGCCGTAACACGCTCGCTTGGGCCGTGCATCAGCAGATTGCGCAAGGGGTACCGTCCGCGCGAGGTATCAGACGCCCACTTAGTTGCGTGAATGCGCTCATATCAAGTTTATTTTAAGTATACCACGGCACTGTCACGCCGTAACACGCTTGCTCGGGCCGTGCTTCAGCAGATTGCGCCAAGGGTACCGTCCGCGCGATGTATCACACGCCCACTTAGTTGCCTGAATGCGCTCATATCAAGTTTATTTTAAGTATACCACGGCACTGCCACGCCGTAACACGCTCGCTAGGGCCATGCATCTGCAGATTGCGCCAGGGGTACCGTCCGCACGAGGTATCACACCCCCACTTGGTGGCGTGAATGCGCTCTTATCACGTTTAAGTATACCACGGCACTGTCACGCCGTAACACGCTCGCTAGGGCCATGCATCGGCAGATTGCGCCAGGGGTACCGTCCGCGCGAGACATCACACGCCAACTGAGTTGCGAGAATGCGCGCATATCGAATTTATTTCAAGTATAGCACGGCACTTCCACGCCGTAACACGCTCGCTTGGGCCGTGCATTAGCAGATTGCGCCAGGGGTACCGTCCGCACGCGGTATCACACGCCCACTTAGTTGCGTGAATGCGCTCATATCAAGTTTATTTTAAGTATACCACGGCACTGCCACGCCGTAACACGCTGGCTAAGGCCATGCATCAGCAGATTGCGCCAGGGGTATCGTCCGCACGAGGTATCACACGCCCACTTGGTGGCGTGAATGCGCTCATATCGAGTTTATTTTAAGTATACCACGGCACTGTCAGGCCGTAAAACGCACGCTCGGGCCGTGAATCGGCAGATTGCGCCAGAGGTAACGTCCGCGCGAGGTATCACACACCCACTTAGTTGCGTGAATGCGCTCATATCAAGATTATTTTAAGTATACCACCGCACTGCCACGCCGTAACACGCTGGCTAAGGCCATGCATCAGCAGATTGCGCCAGGGGTACCCTCCGCGCGAGGTATCACACGCCCACTTAGTTGCGTGAATGCGCTCATATCGAGTTTAAGTATACCACGGCACTGTCAAGCCGTAACACGCTCGCTTGGGCCGTGCATCGGCATATTGAGCCAGGGGTAGCGTCCGCGCGAGGTATCACACACCCACTTAGTTGCGTGAATGCGCTCATATCTAGTTTATTTTAAGTATACCACGGCACTGCCACGCCGTAACACGCTCGCTAGTGCCATGCATCACCAGATTGCGCCAGGGGTACCGTCCGCGCGATGTATCACACGCCCACTTAGTTGCGTGAATGCGCTCATATCGAGTTTATTTTAAGTATACCACGGCACTGTCACGCCGTAACACGCTCGCTAGGGCCGTGCATCGGCAGATTGCGTCAGGGGTACGGTCCGCGCGAGATTTCACACGCCCACTTAGTTCCGTGAATGCGCTCATACCGAGTTTAAGTATACCACGGCACTGTCACGCCGTAACACACTCGCTAGGGCCGTGTATCAGCAGAATGCGCCAGGGGTACCATCAGCGCGAGGTATCACATGCCCACTTTGTTGCGTGAATGCCCTCATATCGAGTTTATTTTAAGTATACCACGGCACTGTCACCCCGTAACACGCTCGCTCGGGCCGTGCATCAGCAGATTGCGCCAAGGGTACCGTCCGCGCGATGTATCACACGCCCACTTAGTTGCGTGAATGCGCTAATATCGAGTTTATTTAAGTATACCATGGCACTGTCACGCCGTAACACGCTCTCTAGGGCCGTGTATCGCTAGATTGAGCCAGGGGTACCATCCGCGCGAGGTATCACACGCCCACTTAGTTGCGTGAATGCGCTCATATCGAGTTTATTTTAAGTATACCACGGCACTGCCACGCCGTAACACGCTCTCTCGGGCCGTGCATCAGAAGATTGCGCCAGGGGTACCGTCCGCGCGATGTATCACACGCCCACTTAGTTGCGCGAATGCGCTCATATCAAGTTTATTTTAAGTATACCACGGCACTGTCACGCCTTAACACGCTCGCTCGGGCCGTGCTTCAGCAGATTGCGCCAAGGGTACCGTCCGCGCGATGTATCACACGCCCACTTAGTTGCGTGAATGCGCTAATATCGAGTTTATTTAAGTATACCATGGCACTGTCACGCCGTAACACGCTCTCTAGGGCCGTGTATCACTAGATTGAGCCAGGGGTACCATCCGCGCGAGGTATCACACGCCCACTTAGTTGCGTGAATGCGCTCATATCGAGTTTATTTTAAGTATACCACGGCACTGCCACGCCGTAACACGCTCTCTCGGGCCGTGCATCAGAAGATTGCGCCAGGGGTACCGTCCGCGCGATGTATCACACGCCCACTTAGTTGCGCGAATGCGCTCATATCAAGTTTATTTTAAGTATACCACGGCACTGTCACGCCTTAACACGCTCGCTCGGGCCGTGCTTCAGCAGATTGCGCCAAGGGTACCGTCCGCGCGATGTATTACACGCCCACTTAGTTGCGTGAATGCGCTCATATCAAGTTTATTTTAAGTATACCACGGCACTGTCACGCCGTAACACGCTCAATAGGGCCATGCATCGGCAGATTGCGCCAGGGATACCGTCCACGCGAGACATCACACGCCAACTGAGTTGCGTGAATGCGCGCATATCGAATTTATTTCAAGTATAGCACGGCACTTCCACGCCGTAACACGCTCGCTTGGGCCGTGCATTAGCAGATTGCGCCAGGGGTACCGTCCGCACGCGGTATCACACGCCCACTTAGTTGCGTGAATGCGCTCATATAAAATTTATTTTAAGTATACCACGGCACTGTCACGCCGTAGCGCGCTCGCTAGCGCCGTGCATCGGCAGATTGCGCCAGTTGTACCGTCCGCGCGATGTATCACACGCCCACTTATTTGCGTGAATGCGCTCATATCAAGTTTATTTTAAGTATACCACGGCACTGCCACGCCGTAACACGCTGGCTAAGGCCATGCATCAGCAGATTGCGCCAGGGGTATCGTCCGCACGAGGTATCACACGCCCACTTGGTGGCGTGAATGCGCTCATATCGAGTTTATTTTAAGTATACCACGGCACTGTCAGGCCGTAAAACGCTCGCTTGGGCCGTGAATCGGCAGATTGCGCCAGAGGTAACGTCCGCGCGAGGTATCACACACCCACTTAGTTGCGTGAATGCGCTCATATCAAGTTTTTTTTAAGTATACCACGGCACTGTCACGCCGTAACACGCTCGCTAGGGCCGTGCATCGGCAGATTGCGCCAGGGGTACCGTCCGCGCGATGTACCACACGCCCACTTAGTTGCGTGAATGCGCTCATATCGAGTTTAAGTATACCGCGGCACTGTCACGCCGTAACACGCTCGCTTGGGCCGTGCATCAGCAGATTGCGCTTGGGGTACCGTCCGCACGAGGTATCACACGCCCACTTAGTTGCGTGAATGCGCTCATATCGCGTTTATTTTAAGTATACCACGGCACTGTCACGCCGTAACACGCTCGCTAGGGCCGCGCATCGGCAGATTGCGCCAGGAGTACCGTCCGCGCGAGGTATCACACGCCCACTTACTTGAGTGAATGCGCTCATATCGAGTTTAAGTATACCACGGAACTGTCACGCCGTAACACGCTCGCTTGGGCCGTGCATCAGCAGATTGCACTATGGGTACCGTCCGCGCGAGGTATCACACGCCCACTTATTTGCGTGAATGCGCTCATATCGAGTTTATTTTAAGTATACCACGGTACTGTCACGCCGTAACACGCTCGCTAGGGCCGTGCATCGGCATATTGCGCCAGGGGTACCGTCTGCGCGAGGTATCACCCGCCCACTCAGTTGCGTGAATGCGCTCATATCGAGTTTAAGTATACCACGGCACTGTCGCGCCGTAACACGCTCGCTAGGGCCATGCATCAGCAGATTGCGCCAGGGGTACCGTCCGCGCGAAGTATGACACGCCCACTTAGTTGCGTGAATGCGCTCATATCGGGTTTATTTTAAGTATACCACGGCACTGTCACGCCGTAACACGCTCGTTGGGGCCTTGTATCAGCAGATTGCGCCAGGGGTACCATCCGCGCGAGGTATCACACGCCCACTTAGTTGCGTGAATGCGCTCATATCGACTTTATTTTAAGTATACCACGGCACTGTCACGCCGTAACACGCTCGCTCGGGCCGTGCATCAGCAGATTGCGCCAGGGGAACCGTCCGCGCAATGTATCACACGCCCATTTAGTTGCGTGAATGCGCTCATATCGAGTTTATTTTAAGTATACCACGGCACTGTCACGCCGTAACAAGCTCGCTCGGGCCGTGCATCAGCAGATTGCGCCAGGGGTACCGTCCGCGCGATGTATCACACGCCCACTTAGTTGCGTGAATGCGCTCATATCGAGTTTATTTAAGTATACCATGGCACTGTCACGCCGTAACACGCTCTCTAGGGCCGTGTATCAGCAGATTGCGCCAGGGGTACCATCCGCGCGAGGTATCACACGCCCACTTAGTTGCGTGAATGCGCTCATATCGACTTTATTTTAAGTATACCACGGCACTGTCACGCCGTAACACGCTCGCTCGGGCCGTGCATCAGCAGATTGCGCCAGGGGAACCGTCCGCGCAATGTATCACACGCCCACTTAGTTGCGTGAATGCGCTCATATCGAGTTTAAGTATACCACGGCACTGTCAAGCCGTAACACGCTCGCTTGGGCCGTGCATCGGCATATTGAGCCAGGGGTAGCGTCCGCGCGAGGTATCACACACCCACTTAGTTGCGTGAATGCGCTCATATCTAGTTTTTTTTAAGTATACCACGGCACTGCCACGCCGTAACACGCTCGCTAGTGCCATGCATCACCAGATTGCGCCAGGGGTACCGTCCGCGCGATGTATCACACGCCCACTTAGTTGCGTGAATGCGCTCATATCGAGTTTATTTTAAGTATACCACGGCACTGTCACGCCGTAACACGCTCGCTAGGGCCGTGCATCGGCAGATTGCGTCAGGGGTACGGTCCGCGCGAGATTTCACACGCCCACTTAGTTCCGTGAATGCGCTCATACCGAGTTTAAGTATACCACGGCACTGTCACGCCGTAACACACTCGCTAGGGCCGTGTATCAGCAGAATGCGCCAGGGGTACCATCAGCGCGAGGTATCACATGCCCACTTTGTTGCGTGAATGCGCTCATATCGAGTTTATTTTAAGTATACCACGGCACTGTCACCCCGTAACACGCTCGCTCGGGCCGTGCATCAGCAGATTGCGCCAAGGGTACCGTCCGCGCGATGTATCACACGCCCACTTAGTTGCGTGAATGCGCTAATATCGAGTTTATTTAAGTATACCATGGCACTGTCACGCCGTAACACGCTCTCTAGGGCCGTGTATCAGCAGATTGAGCCAGGGGTACCATCCGCGCGAGGTATCACACGCCCACTTAGTTGCGTGAATGCGCTCATATCGAGTTTATTTTAAGTATACCACGGCACTGTCACGCCGTAACACGCTCGCTTGGGCCGTGCATCAGCAGATTGCGCCAGGGGTACCGTCCGCACGCGGTATCACACGCCCACTTAGTTGCGTGAATGCGCTCATATAAAATTTATTTTAAGTATACCACGGCACTGTCACGCCGTAACACGCTCGCTTGGGCCGTGAATCGGCAGATTGCGCAAAGGGTACCGTCCGCGCGAGGTATCACACGCCCACTTAGTTGCGTGAATGCGCTCAAATCGAGTTTATTTTAAGTATACCACGGTACTGTCACGCCCTAACACGCTCGCTTGGGCCGTGAATCGGCAGATTGCGCCAGGCGTACCGTCCGTGCGAGGCATCACACGCCCCCTTAGTTGCGTGAATGCGCTCATATCGAGTTTATTTTAGGTATACCACGGCACTGTCACGCCGTAACACACTCGCTTGGGCCGTGCATCAGCAGATTGCGCTAGGGGTACCGTACGCGCGAGGTATCACACGCCCACTTATTTGCGTGAATGCGCTCATATCGAGTTTAAGAATACCACGGCACTGTCACGCCGTAACATGCTCGCTTGGGCCGTGCATCAGCAGATTGCGCAAGGGGTACCGTCCGCGCGCAGTATCACACGCCCACTTAGTTGCGTAAATGCGCTCATATCGAGTTTATTTTAAGTATACCACGGCACTGTCACGCCGTAACCCGCTCGCTAGGGCCATGCATAAGCAGATTGCGCCAGGGGTACCGTCCGCGCGCAGTATCACACGCCCACTTAGTTGCGTAAATGCGCTCATATCGAGTTTATTTTAAGTATACCACGGAACTGTAACGCCGTAACACGCTCGCTAGGGCCGTGTATCAGCAGATTGCGCCAGGGGTACCGTCCGTGCGAGGCATCACACGCCCCCTTATTTGCGTGAATGCGCTCATATCAAGTTTATTTTAAGTATACCACGGCACTGTCACGCCGTAACCCGCTCGCTAGGGCCATGCATAAGCAGATTGCGCCATGGGTAACGTCCGCGCGAGGCATCGCACGCCCTCTTAGTTGCGTGAATGCGCTCATGTCGAGCTTAAGTATACCACGGCACTGTCACGCCGTAACACGCTCGCTTGGGCCGTGCATCAGCAGATTGCGCAAGGGGTACCGTCCGCGCGAGGTATCAGACGCCCACTTAGTTGCGTGAATGCGCTCATATCAAGTTTATTTTAAGTATACCACGGCACTGTCACGCCGTAACACGCTTGCTCGGGCCGTGCTTCAGCAGATTGCGCCAAGGGTACCGTCCGCGCGATGTATCACACGCCCACTTAGTTGCCTGAATGCGCTCATATCAAGTTTATTTTAAGTATACCACGGCACTGCCACGCCGTAACACGCTCGCTAGGGCCATGCATCTGCAGATTGCGCCAGGGGTACCGTCCGCACGAGGTATCACACCCCCACTTGGTGGCGTGAATGCGCTCTTATCACGTTTAAGTATACCACGGCACTGTCACGCCGTAACACGCTCGCTAGGGCCATGCATCGGCAGATTGCGCCAGGGGTACCGTCCGCGCGAGACATCACACGCCAACTGAGTTGCGAGAATGCGCGCATATCGAATTTATTTCAAGTATAGCACGGCACTTCCACGCCGTAACACGCTCGCTTGGGCCGTGCATTAGCAGATTGCGCCAGGGGTACCGTCCGCACGCGGTATCACACGCCCACTTAGTTGCGTGAATGCGCTCATATCAAGTTTATTTTAAGTATACCACGGCACTGCCACGCCGTAACACGCTGGCTAAGGCCATGCATCAGCAGATTGCGCCAGGGGTATCGTCCGCACGAGGTATCACACGCCCACTTGGTGGCGTGAATGCGCTCATATCGAGTTTATTTTAAGTATACCACGGCACTGTCAGGCCGTAAAACGCACGCTCGGGCCGTGAATCGGCAGATTGCGCCAGAGGTAACGTCCGCGCGAGGTATCACACACCCACTTAGTTGCGTGAATGCGCTCATATCAAGATTATTTTAAGTATACCACCGCACTGCCACGCCGTAACACGCTGGCTAAGGCCATGCATCAGCAGATTGCGCCAGGGGTACCCTCCGCGCGAGGTATCACACGCCCACTTAGTTGCGTGAATGCGCTCATATCGAGTTTAAGTATACCACGGCACTGTCAAGCCGTAACACGCTCGCTTGGGCCGTGCATCGGCATATTGAGCCAGGGGTAGCGTCCGCGCGAGGTATCACACACCCACTTAGTTGCGTGAATGCGCTCATATCTAGTTTATTTTAAGTATACCACGGCACTGCCACGCCGTAACACGCTCGCTAGTGCCATGCATCACCAGATTGCGCCAGGGGTACCGTCCGCGCGATGTATCACACGCCCACTTAGTTGCGTGAATGCGCTCATATCGAGTTTATTTTAAGTATACCACGGCACTGTCACGCCGTAACACGCTCGCTAGGGCCGTGCATCGGCAGATTGCGTCAGGGGTACGGTCCGCGCGAGATTTCACACGCCCACTTAGTTCCGTGAATGCGCTCATACCGAGTTTAAGTATACCACGGCACTGTCACGCCGTAACACACTCGCTAGGGCCGTGTATCAGCAGAATGCGCCAGGGGTACCATCAGCGCGAGGTATCACAGGCCCACTTTGTTGCGTGAATGCCCTCATATCGAGTTTATTTTAAGTATACCACGGCACTGTCACCCCGTAACACGCTCGCTCGGGCCGTGCATCAGCAGATTGCGCCAAGGGTACCGTCCGCGCGATGTATCACACGCCCACTTATTTGCGTGAATGCGCTAATATCGAGTTTATTTAAGTATACCATGGCACTGTCACGCCGTAACACGCTCTCTAGGGCCGTGTATCACTAGATTGAGCCAGGGGTACCATCCGCGCGAGGTATCACACGCCCACTTAGTTGCGTGAATGCGCTCATATCGAGTTTATTTTAAGTATACCACGGCACTGCCACGCCGTAACACGCTCTCTCGGGCCGTGCATCAGAAGATTGCGCCAGGGGTACCGTCCGCGCGATGTATCACACGCCCACTTAGTTGCGCGAATGCGCTCATATCAAGTTTATTTTAAGTATACCACGGCACTGTCACGCCGTAACACGCTCGCTCGGGCCGTGCTTCAGCAGATTGCGCCAAGGTTACCGTCCGCGCGATGTATTACACGCCCACTTAGTTGCGTGAATGCGCTCATATCAAGTTTATTTTAAGTATACCACGGCACTGTCACGCCGTAACACGCTCAATAGGGCCATGCATCGGCAGATTGCGCCAGGGATACCGTCCACGCGAGACATCACACGCCAACTGAGTTGCGTGAATGCGCGCATATCGAATTTATTTCAAGTATAGCACGGCACTTCCACGCCGTAACACGCTCGCTTGGGCCGTGCATTAGCAGATTGCGCCAGGGGTACCGTCCGCACGCGGTATCACACGCCCACTTAGTTGAGTGAATGCGCTCATATAAAATTTATTTTAAGTATACCACGGCACTGTCACGCCGTAGCGCGCTCGCTAGCGCCGTGCATCGGCAGATTGCGCCAGTTGTACCGTCCGCGCGATGTATCACACGCCCACTCAGTTGCGTGAATGCGCTCATATCGAGTTTAAGTATACCGCGGCACTGTCACGCCGTAACACGCTCAATAGGGCCATGCATCGGCAGATTGCGCCAGTTGTACAGTCCGCGCGATGTATCACACGCCCACTCAGTTGCGTGAATGCGCTCATATCAAGTTTATTTTAAGTATACCACGGCACTGTCACGCCGTAACACGCTCAATAGGGCCATGCATCGGCAGATTGCGCCAGGAGTACCGTCCGCGCGAGGTATCACACGCCCACTTACTTGAGTGAATGCGCTCATATCGAGTTTAAGTATACCACGGAACTGTCACGCCGTAACACGCTCGCTTGGGCCGTGCATCAGCAGATTGCACTATGGGTACCGTCCGCGCGAGGTATCACACGCCCACTTATTTGCGTGAATGCGCTCATATCGAGTTTATTTTAAGTATACCACGGTACTGTCACGCCGTAACACGCTCGCTAGGGCCGTGCATCGGCATATTGCGCCAGGGGTACCGTCTGCGCGAGGTATCACCCGCCCACTCAGTTGCGTGAATGCGCTCATATCGAGTTTAAGTATACCACGGCACTGTCGCGCCGTAACACGCTCGCTAGGGCCATGCATCAGCAGATTGCGCCAGGGGTACCGTCCGCGCGAAGTATGACACGCCCACTTAGTTGCGTGAATGCGCTCATATCGGGTTTATTTTAAGTATACCACGGCACTGTCACGCCGTAACACGCTCGTTGGGGCCTTGTATCAGCAGATTGCGCCAGGGGTACCATCCGCGCGAGGTATCACACGCCCACTTAGTTGCGTGAATGCGCTCATATCGACTTTATTTTAAGTATACCACGGCACTGTCACGCCGTAACACGCTCGCTCGGGCCGTGCATCAGCAGATTGCGCCAGGGGAACCGTCCGCGCAATGTATCACACGCCCATTTAGTTGCGTGAATGCGCTCATATCGAGTTTATTTTAAGTATACCACGGCACTGTCACGCCGTAACAAGCTCGCTCGGGCCGTGCATCAGCAGATTGCGCCAGGGGTACCGTCCGCGCGATGTATCACACGCCCACTTAGTTGCGTGAATGCGCTCATATCGAGTTTATTTAAGTATACCATGGCACTGTCACGCCGTAACACGCTCTCTAGGGCCGTGTATCAGCAGATTGCGCCAGGGGTACCATCCGCGCGAGGTATCACACGCCCACTTAGTTGCGTGAATGCGCTCATATCGACTTTATTTTAAGTATACCACGGCACTGTCACGCCGTAACACGCTCGCTCGGGCCGTGCATCAGCAGATTGCGCCAGGGGAACCGTCCGCGCAATGTATCACACGCCCACTTAGTTGCGTGAATGCGCTCATATCGAGTTTAAGTATACCACGGCACTGTCAAGCCGTAACACGCTCGCTTGGGCCGTGCATCGGCATATTGAGCCAGGGGTAGCGTCCGCGCGAGGTATCACACACCCACTTAGTTGCGTGAATGCGCTCATATCTAGTTTTTTTTAAGTATACCACGGCACTGCCACGCCGTAACACGCTCGCTAGTGCCATGCATCACCAGATTGCGCCAGGGGTACCGTCCGCGCGATGTATCACACGCCCACTTAGTTGCGTGAATGCGCTCATATCGAGTTTATTTTAAGTATACCACGGCACTGTCACGCCGTAACACGCTCGCTAGGGCCGTGCATCGGCAGATTGCGTCAGGGGTACGGTCCGCGCGAGATTTCACACGCCCACTTAGTTCCGTGAATGCGCTCATACCGAGTTTAAGTATACCACGGCACTGTCACGCCGTAACACACTCGCTAGGGCCGTGTATCAGCAGAATGCGCCAGGGGTACCATCAGCGCGAGGTATCACATGCCCACTTTGTTGCG
The DNA here is from genome assembly GCA_030143305.2 of Amblyomma americanum. NCBI lineage: Eukaryota > Metazoa > Arthropoda > Arachnida > Ixodida > Ixodidae > Amblyomma > Amblyomma americanum. Next base: position 88,154 of record JARKHS020015898.1, read on the forward strand.
TGAATGCGCTCATATCGAGTTTATTTTAAGTATACCACGGCACTGTCACCCCGTAACACGCTCGCTCGGGCCGTGCATCAGCAGATTGCGCCAAGGGTACCGTCCGCGCGATGTATCACACGCCCACTTAGTTGCGTGAATGCGCTAATATCGAGTTTATTTAAGTATACCATGGCACTGTCACGCCGTAACACGCTCTCTAGGGCCGTGTATCAGCAGATTGAGCCAGGGGTACCATCCGCGCGAGGTATCACACGCCCACTTAGTTGCGTGAATGCGCTCATATCGAGTTTATTTTAAGTATACCACGGCACTGTCACGCCGTAACACGCTCGCTTGGGCCGTGCATCAGCAGATTGCGCCAGGGGTACCGTCCGCACGCGGTATCACACGCCCACTTAGTTGCGTGAATGCGCTCATATAAAATTTATTTTAAGTATACCACGGCACTGTCACGCCGTAACACGCTCGCTTGGGCCGTGAATCGGCAGATTGCGCAAAGGGTACCGTCCGCGCGAGGTATCACACGCCCACTTAGTTGCGTGAATGCGCTCAAATCGAGTTTATTTTAAGTATACCACAGTACTGTCACGCCCTAACACGCTCGCTTGGGCCGTGAATCGGCAGATTGCGCCAGGCGTACCGTCCGTGCGAGGCATCACACGCCCCCTTAGTTGCGTGAATGCGCTCATATCGAGTTTATTTTAGGTATACCACGGCACTGTCACGCCGTAACACACTCGCTTGGGCCGTGCATCAGCAGATTGCGCTAGGGGTACCGTACGCGCGAGGTATCACACGCCCACTTATTTGCGTGAATGCGCTCATATCGAGTTTAAGAATACCACGGCACTGTCACGCCGTAACATGCTCGCTTGGGCCGTGCATCAGCAGATTGCGCAAGGGGTACCGTCCGCGCGCAGTATCACACGCCCACTTAGTTGCGTAAATGCGCTCATATCGAGTTTATTTTAAGTATACCACGGCACTGTCACGCCGTAACCCGCTCGCTAGGGCCATGCATAAGCAGATTGCGCCAGGGGTACCGTCCGCGCGCAGTATCACACGCCCACTTAGTTGCGTAAATGCGCTCATATCGAGTTTATTTTAAGTATACCACGGAACTGTAACGCCGTAACACGCTCGCTAGGGCCGTGTATCAGCAGATTGCGCCAGGGGTACCGTCCGTGCGAGGCATCACACGCCCCCTTATTTGCGTGAATGCGCTCATATCAAGTTTATTTTAAGTATACCACGGCACTGTCACGCCGTAACCCGCTCGCTAGGGCCATGCATAAGCAGATTGCGCCATGGGTAACGTCCGCGCGAGGCATCGCACGCCCTCTTAGTTGCGTGAATGCGCTCATGTCGAGCTTAAGTATACCACGGCACTGTCACGCCGTAACACGCTCGCTTGGGCCGTGCATCAGCAGATTGCGCAAGGGGTACCGTCCGCGCGAGGTATCAGACGCCCACTTAGTTGCGTGAATGCGCTCATATCAAGTTTATTTTAAGTATACCACGGCACTGTCACGCCGTAACACGCTTGCTCGGGCCGTGCTTCAGCAGATTGCGCCAAGGGTACCGTCCGCGCGATGTATCACACGCCCACTTAGTTGCCTGAATGCGCTCATATCAAGTTTATTTTAAGTATACCACGGCACTGCCACGCCGTAACACGCTCGCTAGGGCCATGCATCTGCAGATTGCGCCAGGGGTACCGTCCGCACGAGGTATCACACCCCCACTTGGTGGCGTGAATGCGCTCTTATCACGTTTAAGTATACCACGGCACTGTCACGCCGTAACACGCTCGCTAGGGCCATGCATCGGCAGATTGCGCCAGGGGTACCGTCCGCGCGAGACATCACACGCCAACTGAGTTGCGAGAATGCGCGCATATCGAATTTATTTCAAGTATAGCACGGCACTTCCACGCCGTAACACGCTCGCTTGGGCCGTGCATTAGCAGATTGCGCCAGGGGTACCGTCCGCACGCGGTATCACACGCCCACTTAGTTGCGTGAATGCGCTCATATCAAGTTTATTTTAAGTATACCACGGCACTGCCACGCCGTAACACGCTGGCTAAGGCCATGCATCAGCAGATTGCGCCAGGGGTATCGTCCGCACGAGGTATCACACGCCCACTTGGTGGCGTGAATGCGCTCATATCGAGTTTATTTTAAGTATACCACGGCACTGTCAGGCCGTAAAACGCACGCTCGGGCCGTGAATCGGCAGATTGCGCCAGAGGTAACGTCCGCGCGAGGTATCACACACCCACTTAGTTGCGTGAATGCGCTCATATCAAGATTATTTTAAGTATACCACCGCACTGCCACGCCGTAACACGCTGGCTAAGGCCATGCATCAGCAGATTGCGCCAGGGGTACCCTCCGCGCGAGGTATCACACGCCCACTTAGTTGCGTGAATGCGCTCATATCGAGTTTAAGTATACCACGGCACTGTCAAGCCGTAACACGCTCGCTTGGGCCGTGCATCGGCATATTGAGCCAGGGGTAGCGTCCGCGCGAGGTATCACACACCCACTTAGTTGCGTGAATGCGCTCATATCTAGTTTATTTTAAGTATACCACGGCACTGCCACGCCGTAACACGCTCGCTAGTGCCATGCATCACCAGATTGCGCCAGGGGTACCGTCCGCGCGATGTATCACACGCCCACTTAGTTGCGTGAATGCGCTCATATCGAGTTTATTTTAAGTATACCACGGCACTGTCACGCCGTAACACGCTCGCTAGGGCCGTGCATCGGCAGATTGCGTCAGGGGTACGGTCCGCGCGAGATTTCACACGCCCACTTAGTTCCGTGAATGCGCTCATACCGAGTTTAAGTATACCACGGCACTGTCACGCCGTAACACACTCGCTAGGGCCGTGTATCAGCAGAATGCGCCAGGGGTACCATCAGCGCGAGGTATCACAGGCCCACTTTGTTGCGTGAATGCCCTCATATCGAGTTTATTTTAAGTATACCACGGCACTGTCACCCCGTAACACGCTCGCTCGGGCCGTGCATCAGCAGATTGCGCCAAGGGTACCGTCCGCGCGATGTATCACACGCCCACTTAGTTGCGTGAATGCGCTAATATCGAGTTTATTTAAGTATACCATGGCACTGTCACGCCGTAACACGCTCTCTAGGGCCGTGTATCACTAGATTGAGCCAGGGGTACCATCCGCGCGAGGTATCACACGCCCACTTAGTTGCGTGAATGCGCTCATATCGAGTTTATTTTAAGTATACCACGGCACTGCCACGCCGTAACACGCTCTCTCGGGCCGTGCATCAGAAGATTGCGCCAGGGGTACCGTCCGCGCGATGTATCACACGCCCACTTAGTTGCGTGAATGCGCTCATATCAAGTTTATTTTAAGTATACCACGGCACTGTCACGCCGTAACACGCTCAATAGGGCCATGCATCGGCAGATTGCGCCAGGGATACCGTCCACGCGAGACATCACACGCCAACTGAGTTGCGTGAATGCGCGCATATCGAATTTATTTCAAGTATAGCACGGCACTTCCACGCCGTAACACGCTCGCTTGGGCCGTGCATTAGCAGATTGCGCCAGGGGTACCGTCCGCACGCGGTATCACACGCCCACTTAGTTGAGTGAATGCGCTCATATAAAATTTATTTTAAGTATACCACGGCACTGTCACGCCGTAGCGCGCTCGCTAGCGCCGTGCATCGGCAGATTGCGCCAGTTGTACCGTCCGCGCGATGTATCACACGCCCACTTATTTGCGTGAATGCGCTCATATCAAGTTTAACTATACCGCGGCACTGTCACGCCGTAACACGCTCGCTTGGGCCGTGCATCAGCAGATTGCGCTTGGGGTACCGTCCGCACGAGGTATCACACGCCCACTTAGTTGCGTGAATGCGCTCATATCGCGTTTATTTTAAGTATACCACGGCACTGTCACGCCGTAACACGCTCGCTAGGGCCGCGCATCGGCAGATTGCGCCAGGGGTACCGTCCGCGCGAGGCATCACACGCCCCCTTATTTGCGTGAATGCGCTCATATCAAGTTTATTTTAAGTATACCACGGCACTGTCACGCCGTAACCCGCTCGCTAGGGCCGTGTATCAGCAGATTGCGCCAGGGGTACCGTCCGCGCAAGGTATCACACGCCCACTTAGTTGCGTGAATGTGCTCATATCAAGTTTATTTTAAGTATACCACGGCAGTGTCACGCCGTAAAACGCTCGCTAGGGCCAGAAATCGGCAGATTGCGCCAGGGGTAGCGTCCGCGCGGGGTATCACACGCCCACTTAGTTTCGTGAATGGGCTCATATCAAGTTTATTTTACGTAAACCACGGCACTGTCACGCCGTAACACGCTCGCTAGGTCCATGCATCAGCAGATTGCGCCAGGGGTACCATCCGCTCGAAGTATCACACGCCCACTTATTTGCGTGAATGCGCTCATATCGGGTTTATTTTAAGTATACTACGGCACTGTCATGCCGTAACACGCTCGCTAGGGCCGTGTATCAGCAGATTGCGCCTGGGGTACCGTCCGCGCGAGGCATCACACACCCACTTAGTTGCGTGAATGCGCTCATATCGAGTTTATTTTAGGTATACCACGGCACTGTCACGCCGTGACACGCTCGCTAGGGCCATGCATCAGCAGATTGCGCCAGGGGTACCGTCCGTGCGAGGTATCACACGCCGACCTAGTTGCGTGAATGCGCTCATATCGAGTTTAAGTATACCACGGCACTGTAACGCCGTAACACGCTCGCTAGGGCCGTGCATCGGCAGATTGCGCCATGGGTAACGTCCGCGCGAGGCATCGCACGCCCTCTTAGTTGCGTGAATGCGCTCATGTCGAGCTTAAGTATACCACGGCACTGTCACGCCGTAACACGCTCGCTTGGGCCGTGCATCAGCAGATTGCGCAAGGGGTACCGTCCGCGCGAGGTATCACACGCCCACTTAGTTGCGTGAATGCGCTCATATCGAGTTTATTTTAAGTATACCACGGCACTGTCACGCCGTAACACGCTCGCTTGGGCCGTGAATCGGCAGATTGCGCCAAGGGTACCGTCCGCGCAAGGTATCACACGTCCACTTAGTTGCATGAATGCGCTCATATCAAGTTTATTTTAAGTACACCACGGCAGTGTCATGCCGTGACACGCTCGCTAGGGCCATGCATCAGCAGATTGCGCCAGGGGTACCGTCTGCGCGAGGTATCACACGCCCACTTAGTTGCGTGAATGCGGTCATATCGAGTTTAAGTATACCACGGCACTGTCACGCCGTAACACGCTCGCTTCGGCCGTGAATCGGCAGATTGCGCCAGGGGTACCGTCCGCCGAGGTATCACACGCCGACTTAGTTGCGTGAATGCGCTCATATCGGGTTTATTTTAAGTATACCACGGAACTGTCACGCCGTAACACGCTCGCTTGGGCCGTGCATCAGCAGAATGCGCCAGGGGTACCGTCCGCCGAGGTATCACACGCCGACATAGTTGCGTGAATGCGCTCATATCGAGTTTAAGTATACCACGGCACTGTCACGCCGTAACACGCTCGCTTGGGCCGTGAATCGGCAGATTGCGCCAGGGGTACCGTCCGCGCGAGGCATCTCTCGCCCCCTTAGTTGCGTGAATGCGCTCATATCGAGTTTATTTTAGGTATACCACGGCACTGTCATGCCGTAACACGCTCGCTAGGGCCGTGCATCGGCAGATTGCGCCATGGGTAACGTCCGCGCGAGGCATCACACGCCCTCTTAGTTGCGTGAATGCGCTCATGTCGAGCTTAAGTATACCACGGCACTGTCACGCCGTAACTCGCTCGCTTGGGCCGTGCATCAGCAGAATGCGCTAGGGGTACCATCCGCGCAAGGTATCACATGCCCACTTATTTGCGTGAATGCGCTCATATCGAGTTTAAGTATACCACGGCACTGTCACGCCGTAACACGCTCGCTTGGGCCGTGCATCAGCAGATTGCGCAAGGGGTACCGTCCGCGCGAGGTATCACACGCCCACTTAGTTGCGTGAATGCGCTCATATCGAGTTTATTTTAAGTATACCACGGCACTGTCACGCCGTAACACGCTCGCTTGGGCCGTGAATCGGCAGATTGCGCCAGGGGTACCGTCCGTGCGAGGCATCACACGCCCCCTTAGTTGCGTGAATGCGCTCATATCGAGTTTATTTTAGGTATACCACGGCACTGTCACGCCGTAACACGCTCGCTTGGGCCGTGAATCGGCAGATTGCGCCAGGGGTACCGTCCGCGCGAGGCATCACACGCCCACTTATTTGCTTGAATGCGCTCATATCGGGTTTATTTTAAGTATACCACGGCACTGTCATGCCGTAACACGCTCGCTAGGGCCGTGTATCAGCAGATTGCGCCTGGGGTACCGTCCGCGCGAGGCATCACACACCCACTTAGTTGCGTGAATGCGCTCATATCGAGTTTATTTTAGGTATACCACGGCACTGTAACGCCCTGACACGCTCGCTAGGGCCATGCATCAGCAGATTGCGCCAGGGGTACCGTCCGCGCGAAGTATCACACGCCCACTTAGTTGCGTGAATGCGCTCATATCGGGTTTATTTTAAGCATATACCACGGCACTGTCACGCCGTAACACGCTCGCTAGGGCCGTGTATCAGCAGATTGCGCCAGAGGTGCCGTCCGCGCGGTATCACACGCCCAATTAGTTGCGTGAATGCGCCCATATCGAGTTTAAGTATACCACGGCAGTGTCACCCCGTAAAACGCTCGCTTGGGCCGTGCTTCGGCAGATTGCGCCAGGGGTACCGTCCGCGCGGGGTATCACACGCCCACTTATTTGCGTGAATGCGCTCATATCGAGTTTAAGTATTCCACGGCACTGTCACGCCGTAACACGCTCGCTTGGGCGGTGCATCAGCAGATTGCGCTAGGGGTACCGTCCGCACGGGGTATCACACGCCCACTTAGTTGCGTGAATGCGCTCATATCGAGTTTATTTTAAGTATACCACGGAACTGTCACACCGTAACACGCTCGCTTGGGCCGTGAATCGGCAGATTGCGCCAGGGGTACTGTCCGTGCGAGGCATCACACGCACCCTTAGTTGCGTGAATGCGCTCATATCGAGTTATTTTAGGTATACCACGGCACTGTCACGCCGTAACACGCTCGCTTGGGCCGTGCATCAGCAGATTGCGCTAGGGGTACCGTCCGCGCGATATATCACACGCCCACTTATTTGCGTGAATGCGCTCATATCGAGTTCAAGAATACCACGGCACTGTCACGCCGTAACACGCTCGCTTGGGCCGTGAATCGGCAGATTCCGCCAGGGGTACCGTCCGCGCGAGGCATCACACGCCCACTTATTTGCGTGAATGCGCTCATATCGGGTTTATTTTAAGTATACCACGGCACTGTCATGCCGTAACACGCTCGCTAGGGCCGTGTATCATCAGATTGCGCCTGGGGTACCGTCCGCGCGAGGCATCACACACCCACTTAGTTGCGTGAATGCGCTCATATCGAGTTTATTTTAGGTATACCACGGCACTGTAACGCCGTAACACGCTCGCTTGGGCCGTGAATCGGCAGATTGCGCCAGGGGTACCGTCCGCGCGAGGCATCACACGCCCCCTTAGTTGCGTGAATGCGCACATATCGAGTTTATTTTAGGTATACCACGGCACTGTCATGCCGTAACACGCTCGCTAGGGCGTGCATCGGCAGATTGCGCCATGGGTAACGTCCGCGCGAGGCATCACACGCCCACTTAGTTGCGTGAATGCGCTCATATCGAGCTTAAGTATACCACGGCACTGTCACGACGTAACACGCTCGCTTGGGCCGTGCATCAGCAGATTGCGCAAGGGGTACTGTCCGCGCGAGGCATCACACGCCAACTTAGTTGCGTGAATGCGCTCATATTGAGTTTATTTTAAGTATACCACCGCACTGTCACGCCGTAACACGCTCGCTTGGGCCGTCATCAGCAGATTGCGCCAAGGGTACCGTCCGTGCGAGGTATCACACGCCCACTTCGTTGATGTGAATGCCCTCATATCGAGTTTATTTCAAGTAGAGCACAACACTGCCACGCCGTAACACGCTCGCTTGGGCCGTGTTTCGGCAGATTGCGCCAGGGGTACCGTCCGCGCGGGGTATCACACGCCCACTTAGTTGCGTGAATGCGCTCATATCGAGTTTATTTTAAGTATCCCACGGCACTGTCACGCCGTAACACGCTGGCTAGGGCCATGCATCAGCAGATTGCGCCAGGGGTACCGTCCGTGCGAGGTATCACACGCCCACTTCGTTGTTGTGAATGCCCTCATATCGAGTTTATTTCAAGTATAGCACAACACTGCCACGCCGTAACACGCTCGCTTGGGCCGTGCATCGGCAGATTGCGCCAGGGGTACCGTCCGCGCGAAATATCACACGCCCACTTATTTGCGTGAATGCGCTCATATCAAGTTTATTTTAAGTATACCACGGCACTGTCACGCCGTAACACGCTCGCTAGGGCCATGCATCAGCAGATTGCGCCAGGGGTACCGTCCGCGCGAAGTATCACACGCCCACTTAGTTGCGTGAATGCGCTCATATCGGGTTTATTTTAAGTATACCATGCCACTGTCACGCCATAACACGCTCGCTTGGGCCGTGCATCAGCAGATTGCGCCAAGGGTACCGTCCGTGCGAGGTATCACACGCCCACTTCGTTGTTGTGAATGCCCTCATATCGAGTTTATTTCAAGTATAGCACAACACTGCCACGCCGTAACACGCTCGCTTGGGCCGTGCTTCGGCAGATTGCGCCAGGGGTACCGTCCGCGCGGGGTATCACACGCCCACTTAGTTGCGTGAATGCGCTCATATCGAGTTTATTTTAAGTATCCCACGGCACTGTCACGCCGTAACACGCTCGCTTGGGCCGTGAATCGGCAGATTGCGCCAGGGATACTGTCCGTGCGAGGCATCACACGCACCTTTAGTTGCGTGAATGCGCTCATATCGAGTTTATTTTAGGTATACCACGGCACTGTCACGCCGTAACACGCTCGCTTGGGCCGTGCATCAGCAGATTGCGCTAGGGGTACCGTCCGCGCGATATATCACACGCCCACTTATTTGCGTGAATGCGCTCATATCGAGTTCAAGAATACCAGGGCACTGTCACGCCTTAACACGCTCGCTTGGGCCGTGAATCGGCAGATTCCGCCAGGGGTACCGTCCGCGCGAGGCATCACACGCCCACTTATTTGCGTGAATGCGCTCATATCGGGTTTATTTTAAGTATACCACGGCACTGTCATGCCGTAACACGCTCGCTAGGGCCGTGTATCATCAGATTGCGCCTGGGGTACCGTCCACGCGAGGCATCACACACCCACTTAGTTGCGTGAATGCGCTCATATCGAGTTTATTTTAGGTATACCACGGCACTGTAACGCCGTAACATGCTCGCTTGGGCCGTGAATCGGCAGATTGCGCCAGGGGTATCGTCCGCGCGAGGCATCACACGCCCCCTTAGTTGCGTGAATGCGCACATATCGAGTTTATTTTAGGTATACCACGGCACTGTCATGCCGTAACACGCTCGCTAGGGCGTGCATCGGCAGATTGCGCCATGGGTAACGTCCGCGCGAGGCATCACACGCCCACTTAGTTGCGTGAATGCGCTCATATCGAGCTTAAGTATACCACGGCACTGTCACGCCGTAACACGCTCGCTTGGGCAGTGCATCAGCAGATTGCGACAGGGGTACCGTCCGCGCGAGGCATCACACGCCAACTTAGTTGCGTGAATGCGCTCATATTGAGTTTATTTTAAGTATACCACCGCACTGTCACGCCGTAACACGCTCGCTTGGGCCGTCATCAGCAGATTGCGCCAAGGGTACCGTCCGCGCGAGGTATCACACGCCCACTTCGTTGTTGTGAATGCCCTCATATCGAGTTTATTTCAAGTATAGCACAACACTGCCACGCCGTAACACGCTCGCTTGGGCCGTGTTTCGGCAGATTGCGCCAGGGGTACCGTCCGCGCGGGGTATCACACGCCCACTTAGTTGCGTGAATGCGCTCATATCGAGTTTATTTTAAGTATCCCACGGCACTGTCACGCCGTAACACGCTCGCTAGGGCCATGCATCAGCAGATTGCGCCAGGGGTACCGTCCGTGCGAGGTATCACACGCCCACTTCGTTGTTGTGAATGCCCTCATATCGAGTTTATTTCAAGTATAGCACAACACTGCCACGCCGTAACACGCTCGCTTGGATCGTGCATCGGCAGATTGCGCCAGGGGTACCGTCCGCGCGAAGTATCACACGCCCACTTAGTTGCGTGAATGCGCTCATATCGGGTTTATTTTAAGTATAGCACGCCACTGTCACGCCATAACACGCTCGCTTGGGCCGTGCATCAGCAGATTGCGCCAAGGGTACCGTCCGTGCGAGGTATCACACGCCCACTTCGTTGTTGTGAATGCCCTCATATCGAGTTTATTTCAAGTATAGCACAACACTGCCACGCCGTAACACGCTCGCTTGGGCCGTGCTTCGGCAGATTGCGCCAGGGGTACCGTCCGCGCGGGGTATCACACGCCCACTTAGTTGCGTGAATGCGCTCATATCGAGTTTATTTTAAGTATCCCACGGCACTGTCACGCCGTAACACGCTCGCTTGGGCCGTGAATCGGCAGATTGCGCCAGGGGTACTGTCCGTGCGAGGCATCACACGCCCACTTCGTTGTTGTGAATGCCCTCATATCGAGCTTATTTCAAGTATAGCACAACACTGCCACGCCGTAACACGCTCGCTTGGATCGTGCATCGGCAGATTGCGCCAGGGGTACCGTCCGCGCGAAGTATCACACGCCACTTAGTTGCGTGAATGCGCTCATATCGGGTTTATTTTAAGTATACCACGCCACTGTCACGCCATAACACGCTCGCTTGGGCCGTGCATCAGCAGATTGCGCCAAGGGTACCGTCCGTGCGAGGTATCACACGCCCACTTCGTTGTTGTGAATGCCCTCATATCGAGTTTATTTCAAGTATAGCACAACACTGTCATGCCGTAACACGCTCGCTAGGGCCGTGTATCATCAGATTGCGCCTGGGGTACCGTCCGCGCGAGGCATCACACACCCACTTAGTTGCGTGAATGCGCTCATATCGAGTTTATTTTACGTATACCACGGCACTGTAACGCCGTAACACGCTCGCTTGGGCCGTGAATCGGCAGATTGCGCCAGGGGTACCGTCCGCGCGAGGCATCACACGCCCCCTTAGTTGCGTGAATGCGCACATATCGAGTTTATTTTAGGTATACCACGGCACTGTCATGCCGTAACACGCTCGCTAGGGCGTGCATCGGCAGATTGCGCCATGGGTAACGTCCGCGCGAGGCATCACACGCACCCTTAGTTGCGTGAATGCGCTCATATCGAGTTTATTTTAGGTATACCACGGCACTGTCACGCCGTAACACGCTCGCTTGGGCCGTGCATCAGCAGATTGCGCTAGGGGTACCGTCCGCGCGATATATCACACGCCCACTTATTTGCGTGAATGCGCTCATATCGAGTTCAAGAATACCACGGCACTGTCACGCAGTAGCACGCTCGCTTGGGCCGTGAATCGGCAGATTCCGCCAGGGGTACCGTCCGCGCGAGGCATCACACGCCCACTTATTTGCTTGAATGCGCTCATATCGGGTTTATTTTAAGTATACCACGGCACTGTCATGCCGTAACACGCTCGCTAGGGCCGTGTATCAGCAGATTGCGCCTGGGGTACCGTCCGCGCGAGGCATCACACACCCACTTAGTTGCGTGAATGCGCTCATATCGAGTTTATTTTAGGTATACCACGGCACTGTAACGCCCTGACACGCTCGCTAGGGCCATGCATCAGCAGATTGCGCCAGGGGTACCGTCCGCGCGAAGTATCACACGCCCACTTAGTTGCGTGAATGCGCTCATATCGGGTTTATTTTAAGTATATACCACGGCACTGTCACGCCGTAACACGCTCGCTAGGGCCGTGTATCAGCAGATTGCGCCAGAGGTGCCGTCCGCGCGGTATCACACGCCCAATTAGTTGCGTGAATGCGCCCATATCGAGTTTAAGTATACCACGGCAGTGTCACCCCGTAAAACGCTCGCTTGGGCCGTGCTTCGGCAGATTGCGCCAGGGGAACCGTCCGCGCGGGGTATCACACCCCCACTTATTTGCGTGAATGCGCTCATATCGAGTTTAAGTATTCCACGGCACTGTCACGCCGTAACACGCTCGCTTGGGCGGTGCATCAGCAGATTGCGCTAGGGGTACCGTCCGCACGGGGTATCACACGCCCACTTAGTTGCGTGAATGCGCTCATATCGAGTTTATTTTAAGTATACCACGGCACTGTCACACCGTAACACGCTCGCTTGGGCCGTGAATCGGCAGATTGCGCCAGGGGTACTGTCCGTGCGAGGCATCACACGCACCCTTAGTTGCGTGAATGCGCTCATATCGAGTTTATTTTAGGTATACCACGGCACTGTCAGGCCGTAACACGCTCGCTTGGGCCGTGCATCAGCAGATTGCGCTAGGGGTACCGTCCGCGCGATATATCACACGCCCACTTATTTGCGTGAATGCGCTCATATCGACTTCAAGAATACCACGGCACTGTCACGCCGTAACACGCTCGCTTGGGCCATGAATCGGCAGATTCCGCCAGGGGTACCGTCCGCGCGAGGCATCACACGCCCACTTATTTGCGTGAATGCGCTCATATCGGGTTTAATTTAAGTATACCACGGCAATGTCATGCCGTAACACGCTCGCTAGGGCCGTGTATCAGCAGATTGCGCCTGGGGTACCGTCCGCGCGAGGCATCACACACCCACTTAGTTGCGTGAATGCGCTCATATCGAGTTTATTTTAGGTATACCACGGCACTGTAACGCCCTGACACGCTCGCTAGGGCCATGCATCAGCAGATTGCGCCAGGGGTACCGTCCGCGCGAAGTATCACACGCCCACTTAGTTGCGTGAATGCGCTCATATCGGGTTTATTTTAAGTATATACCACGGCACTGTCACGCCGTAACACGCTCGCTAGGGCCGTGTATCAGCAGATTGCGCCAGAGGTGCCGTCCGCGCGGTATCACACGCCCAATTAGTGTCGTGAATGCGCCCATATCGAGTTTAAGTATACCACGGCAGTGTCACCCCGTAAAACGCTCGCTTGGGCGGTGCATCAGCAGATTGCGCTAGGGGTACCGTCCGCACGGGGTATCACACGCCCACTTAGTTGCGTGAATGCGCTCATATCGAGTTTATTTTAAGTATACCACGGCACTGTCACACCGTAACACGCTCGCTTGGGCCGTGAATCGGCAGATTGCGCCAGGGGTACTGTCCGTGCGAGGCATCACACGCACCCTTAGTTGCGTGAATGCGCTCATATCGAGTTATTTTAGGTATACCACGGCACTGTCACGCCGTAACACGCTCGCTTGGGCCGTGCATCAGCAGATTGCGCTAGGGGTACCGTCCGCGCGATATATCACACGCCCACTTATTTGCGTGAATGCGCTCATATCGAGTTCAAGAATACCACGGCACTGTCACGCCGTAACACGCTCGCTTGGGCCGTGAATCGGCAGATTCCGCCAGGGGTACCGTCCGCGCGAGGCATCACACGCCCACTTATTTGCGTGAATGCGCTCATATCGGGTTTATTTTAAGTATACCACGGCACTGTCATGCCGTAACACGCTCGCTAGGGCCGTGTATCATCAGATTGCGCCTGGGGTACCGTCCGCGCGAGGCATCACACACCCACTTAGTTGCGTGAATGCGCTCATATCGAGTTTATTTTAGGTATACCACGGCACTGTAACGCCGTAACACGCTCGCTTGGGCCGTGAATCGGCAGATTGCGCCAGGGGTACCGTCCGCGCGAGGCATCACACGCCCCCTTAGTTGCGTGAATGCGCACATAACGAGTTTATTTTAGGTATACCACGGCACTGTCATGCCGTAACACGCTCGCTAGGGCGTGCATCGGCAGATTGCGCCATGGGTAACGTCCGCGCGAGGCATCACACGTCCACTTAGTTGCGTGAATGCGCTCATATCGAGCTTAAGTATACCACGGCACTGTCACGACGTAACACGCTCGCTTGGGCCGTGCATCAGCAGATTGCGCAAGGGGTACCGTCCGCGCGAGGCATCACACGCCAACTTATTTGCGTGAATGCGCTCATATTGAGTTTATTTTAAGTATACCACCGCACTGTCACGCCGTAACACGCTCGCTTGGGCCGTCATCAGCAGATTGCGCCAAGGGTACCGTCCGTGCGAGGTATCACACGCCCACTTCGTTGTTGTGAATGCCCTCATATCGAGTTTATTTCAAGTATAGCACAACACTGCCACGCCGTAACACGCTCGCTTGGGCCGTGTTTCGGGAGATTGCGCCAGGGGTACCGTCCGCGCGGGGTATCACACGCCCACTTAGTTGCGTGAATGCGCTCATATCGAGTTTATTTTAAGTATCCCACGGCACTGTCACGCCGTAACACGCTGGCTAGGGCCATGCATCAGCAGATTGCGCCAGGGGTGCCGTCCGTGCGAGGTATCACACGCCCACTTCGTTGTTGTGAATGCCCTCATATCGAGTTTATTTCAAGTATAGCACAACACTGCCACGCCGTAACACGCTCGCTTGGGCCGTGCATCGGCAGATTGCGCCAGGGGTACCGTCCGCGAGAAATATCACACGCCCACTTAGTTGCGTGAATGCGCTCATATCAAGTTTTTTTTAAGTATACCACGGCACTGTCACGCCGTAACACGCTCGCTAGGGCCATGCATCAGCAGATTGCGCCAGGGGTACCGTCCGCGCGAAGTATCACACGCCCACTTAGTTGCGTGAATGCGCTCATATCGGGTTTATTTTAAGTATACCACGCCACTGTCACGCCATAACACGCTCGCTTGGGCCGTGCATCAGCAGATTGCGCCAAGGGTACCGTCCGTGCGAGGTATCACACGCCCACTTCGTTGTTGTGAATGCCCTCATATCGAGTTTATTTCAAGTATAGCACAACACTGCCACGCCGTAACACGCTCGCTTGGGCCGTGCTTCGGCAGATTGCGCCAGGGGTACCGTCCGCGCGGGGTATCACACGCCCACTTAGTTGCGTGAATGCGCTCATATCGAGTTTATTTTAAGTATCCCACGGCACTGTCACGCCGTAACACGCTCGCTTGGGCCGTGAATCGGCAGATTGCGCCAGGGATACTGTCCGTGCGAGGCATCACACGCACCCTTACTTGCGTGAATGCGCTCATATCGAGTTTATTTTAGGTATACCACGGCACTGTCACGCCGTAACACGCTCGCTTGGGCCGTGCATCAGCAGATTGCGCTAGGGGTACTGTCCGCGCGATATATCACACGCCCACTTATTTGCGTGAATGCGCTCATATCGAGTTCAAGAATACCAGGGCACTGTCACGCCGTAACACGCTCGCTTGGGCCGTGAATCGGCAGATTCCGCCAGGGGTACCGTCCGCGCGAGGCATCACACGCCCACTTATTTGCGTGAATGCGCTCATATCGGGTTTATTTTAAGTATACCACGGCACTGTCATGCCGTAACACGCTCGCTAGGGCCGTGTATCATCAGATTGCGCCTGGGGTACCGTCCGCGCGAGGCATCACACACCCACTTAGTTGCGTGAATGCGCTCATATCGAGTTTATTTTAGGTATACCACGGCACTGTAACGCCGTAACACGCTCGCTTGGGCCGTGAATCGGCAGATTGCGCCAGGGGTACCGTCCGCGCGAGGCATCACACGCCCCCTTAGTTGCGTGAATGCGCACATATCGAGTTTATTTTAGGTATACCACGGCACTGTCATGCCGTAACACGCTCGCTAGGGCGTGCATCGGCAGATTGCGCCATGGGTAACGTCCGCGCGAGGCATCACACGCCCACTTAGTTGCGTGAATGCGCTCATATCGAGCTTAAGTATCCCACGGCACTGTCACGCCGTAACACGCTCGCTTGGGCCGTGAATCGGCAGATTGCGCCAGGGATACTGTCCGTGCGAGGCATCACACGCACCCTTACTTGCGTGAATGCGCTCATATCGAGTTTATTTTAGGTATACCACGGCACTGTCACGCCGTAACACGCTCGCTTGGGCCGTGCATCAGCAGATTGCGCTAGGGGTACTGTCCGCGCGATATATCACACGCCCACTTATTTGCGTGAATGCGCTCATATCGAGTTCAAGAATACCAGGGCACTGTCACGCCGTAACACGCTCGCTTGGGCCGTGAATCGGCAGATTCCGCCAGGGGTACCGTCCGCGCGAGGCATCACACGCCCACTTATTTGCGTGAATGCGCTCATATCGGGTTTATTTTAAGTATACCACGGCACTGTCATGCCGTAACACGCTCGCTAGGGCCGTGTATCATCAGATTGCGCCTGGGGTACCGTCCGCGCGAGGCATCACACACCCACTTAGTTGCGTGAATGCGCTCATATCGAGTTTATTTTAGGTATACCACGGCACTGTAACGCCGTAACACGCTCGCTTGGGCCGTGAATCGGCAGATTGCGCCAGGGGTACCGTCCGCGCGAGGCATCACACGCCCCCTTAGTTGCGTGAATGCGCACATATCGAGTTTATTTTAGGTATACCACGGCACTGTCATGCCGTAACACGCTCGCTAGGGCGTGCATCGGCAGATTGCGCCATGGGTAACGTCCGCGCGAGGCATCACACGCCCACTTAGTTGCGTGAATGCGCTCATACCGAGCTTAAGTATACCACGGCACTGTCACGCCGTAACACGCTCGCTTGGGCCGTGCATCAGCAGATTGCGACAGGGGTACCGTCCGCGCGAGGCATCACACGCCAACTTAGTTGCGTGAATGCGCTCATATTGAGTTTATTTTAAGTATACCACCGCACTGTCACGCCGTAACACGCTCGCTTGGGCCGTCATCAGCAGATTGCGCCAAGGGTACCGTCCGTGCGAGGTATCACACGCCCACTTCGTTGTTGTGAATGCCCTCATATCGAGTTTATTTCAAGTATAGCACAACACTGCCACGCCGTAACACGCTCGCTTGGGCCGTGTTTCGGCAGATTGCGCCAGGGGTACCGTCCGCGCGGGGTATCACACGCCCACTTAGTTGCGTGAATGCGCTCATATCGAGTTTATTTTAAGTATCCCACGGCACTGTCACGCCGTAACACGCTCGCTAGGGCCATGCATCAGCAGATTGCGCCAGGGGTACCGTCCGTGCGAGGTATCACACGCCCACTTCGTTGTTGTGAATGCCCTCATATCGAGTTTATTTCAAGTATAGCACAACACTGCCACGCCGTAACACGCTCGCTTGGGCCGTGCATCAGCAGATTGCGCCAGGGGTACCGTCCGCGCGAAGTATCACACGCCCACTTAGTTGCGTGAATGCGCTCATATCGGGTTTATTTTAAGTATACCACGCCACTGTCACGCCATAACACGCTCGCTTGGGCCGTGCATCAGCAGATTGCGCCAAGGGTACCGTCCGTGCGAGGTATCACACGCCCACTTCGTTGTTGTGAATGCCCTCATATCGAGTTTATTTCAAGTATAGCACAACACTGCCACGCCGTAACACGCTCGCTTGGGCCGTGCTTCGGCAGATTGCGCCAGGGGTACCGTCCGCGCGGGGTATCACACGCCCACTTAGTTGCGTGAATGCGCTCATATCGAGTTTATTTTAAGTATCCCACGGCACTGTCACGCCGTAACACGCTCGCTTGGGCCGTGAATCGGCAGATTGCGCCAGGGGTACTGTCCGTGCGAGGCATCACACGCACCCTTAGTTGCGTGAATGCGCTCATATCGAGTTTATTTTAGGTACACCACGGCACTGTCACGCCGTAACACGCTCGCTTGGGCCGTGCATCAGCAGATTGCGCTAGGGGTACCGTCCGCGCGATATATCACACGCCCACTTATTTGCGTGAATGCGCTCATATCGAGTTCAAGAATACCAGGGCACTGTCACGCCGTAACACGCTCGCTTGGGCCGTGAATCGGCAGATTCCGCCAGGGGTACCGTCCGCGCGAGGCATCACACGCCCACTTATTTGCGTGAATGCGCTCATATCGGGTTTATTTTAAGTGTACCACGGCACTGTCACGCCGTAACACGCTCGCTAGGGCCGTGAATCGGCAGATTGCGCCAGGGGTACCGTCCGCGCGAGGCATCACACGCCCCCTTAGTTGCGTGAATGCGCACATATCGAGTTTATTTTAGGTATACCACGGCACTGTCATGCCGTAACACGCTCGCTAGGGCGTGCATCGGCAGATTGCGCCATGGGTAACGTCCGCGCGAGGCATCACACGCCCACTTAGTTGCGTGAATGCGCTCATATTGAGTTTATTTTAAGTATACCACCGCACTGTCACGCCGTAACACGCTCGCTTGGGCCGTCATCAGCAGATTGCGCCAAGGGTACCGTCCGTGCGAGGTATCACACGCCCACTTCGTTGTTGTGAATGCCCTCATATCGAGTTTATTTCAAGTATAGCACAACACTGCCACGCCGTAACACGCTCGCTTGGGCCGTGTTTCGGCAGATTGCGCCAGGGGTACCGTCCGCGCGGGGTATCACGCGCCCACTTAGTTGCGTGAATGCGCTCATATCGAGTTTATTTTAAGTATCCCACGGCACTGTCACGCCGTAACACTAGTTGCGTGAATGCGCTCATATCGAGTTTATTTTAAGTATCCCACGGCACTGTCACGCCGTAACACGCTCGCTAGGGCCATGCATCAGCAGATTGCGCCAGGGGTACCGTCCGTGCGAGGTATCACACGCCCACTTCGTTGTTGTGAATGCCCTCATATCGAGTTTATTTCAAGTATAGCACAACACTGCCACGCCGTAACACGCTCGCTTGGGCCGTGCATCGGCAGATTGCGCCAGGGGTACCGTCCGCGCGAAGTATCACACGCCCACTTAGTTGCGTGAATGCGCTCATATCAAGTTTATTTTAAGTATACCACGGCACTGTCACGCCGTAACACGCTCGCTAGGGCCATGCATCAGCAGATTGCGCCAGGGGTACCGTCCGCGCGAAGTATCACACGCCCACTTAGTTGCGTGAATGCGCTCATATCGGGTTTATTTTAAGTATACCACGCCACTGTCACGCCATAACACGCTCGCTTGGGCCGTGCATCAGCAGATTGCGCCAAGGGTACCGTCCGTGCGAGGTATCACACGCCCACTTCGTTGTTGTGAATGCCCTCATATCGAGTTTATTTCAAGTATAGCACAACACTGCCACGCCGTAACACGCTCGCTTGGGCCGTGCTTCCGCAGATTGCGCCAGGGGTACCGTCCGCGCGGGGTATCACACGCCCACTTAGTTGCGTGAATGCGCTCATATCGACTTTATTTTAAGTATCCCACGGCACTGTCACGCCGTAACACGCTCGCTTGGGCCTTGCATCAGCAGATTGCGCAAGGGGTACCGTCCGCGCGAGGTATCACACACCCACTTAGTTGCGTGAATTCGCTCATATCGAGTTTATTTTAAGTATACCACGGCACTGTCACGCCGTAACACGCTCGCTTGGGCCGTGAATCGGCAGATTGCGCCAGGGGTACCGTGCGCGCGAGGTATCACACGCCCACTTATTTGCGTGAATGCGCTCATATAGAGTTTAAGAATACCACGGCACTGTCTCGCCGTAACACGCTCGCTTGGGCCGTGAATCGGCAGATTGCGCCAGGGGTACCGTCCGCGCGAGGCATCACACGCCCACTTAGTTGCGTGAATGCGCTCATATCGAGTTTAAGTATCCCACGGCACTGTCACGCCGTAACACGCTCGCTTGGGCCGTGCATCAGCAGATTGCGCAAGGGGTACCGTCCGCGCGAGGTATCACACGCCCACTTAGTTGCGTGAATGCGCTCATATCGAGTTTATTTTAAGTATACCACGGCACTGTCACGCCGTAACACGCTCGCTTGGGCCGTGAATCGGCAGATTGCGCCAGGGGTACCGTGCGCGCGAGGTATCACACGCCCACTTATTTGCGTGAATGCGCTCATATAGAGTTTAAGAATACCACGGCACTGTCTCGCCGTAACACGCTCGCTTGGGCCGTGAATCGGCAGATTGCGCCAGGGGTACCGTCCGTGCGAGGTATCACACGCCCACTTCGTTGTTGTGAATGCCCTCATATCGAGTTTATTTCAAGTATAGCACAACACTGCCACGCCGTAACACGCTCGCTGGGGCCGTGCATCGGCAGATTGCGCCAGGGGTACCGTCCGCGCGAAGTATCACACGCCCACTTAGTTGCGTGAATGCGCTCATATCAAGTTTATTTTAAGTATACCACGGCACTGACACGCCGTAACACGCTCGCTAGGGCCATGCATCAGCAGATTGCGCCAGGGGTACCGTCCGCGCGAAGTATCACAAGCCCACTTAGTTGCGTGAATGCGCTCATATCGGGTTTATTTTAGGTATACCACGGCACTGTAACGCCGTAACACGCTCGCTTGGGCCGTGAATCGACAGATTGCGCCAGGGGTACCGTCCGCGCGAGGCATCACACGCCCCCTTAGTTGCGTGAATGCGCACATATCGAGTTTATTTTAGGTATACCACGGCACTGTCATGCCGTAACACGCTCGCCAGGGCGTGCATCGGCAGATTGCGCCATGGGTAACGTCCGCGCGAGGCATCACACGCCCACTTAATTGCGTGAATGCGCTCATATTGAGTTTATTTTAAGTATACCACCGCACTGTCACGCCGTAACACGCTCGCTTGGGCCGTCATCAGCAGATTGCGCCAAGGGTACCGTCCGTGCGAGGTATCACACGCCCACTTCGTTGTTGTGAATGCCCTCATATCGAGTTTATTTCAAGTATAGCACAACACTGCCACGCCGTAACACGCTCGCTTGGGCCGTGTTTCGGCAGATTGCGCCAGGGGTACCGTCCGCGCGGGGTATCACGCGCCCACTTAGTTGCGTGAATGCGCTCATATCGAGTTTATTTTAAGTATCCCACGGCACTGTCACGCCGTAACACTAGTTGCGTGAATGCGCTCATATCGAGTTTATTTTAAGTATCCCACGGCACTGTCACGCCGTAACACGCTCGCTAGGGCCATGCATCAGCAGATTGCGCCAGGGGTACCGTCCGTGCGAGGTATCACACGCCCACTTCGTTGTTGTGAATGCCCTCATATCGAGTTTATTTCAAGTATAGCACAACACTGCCACGCCGTAACACGCTCGCTTGGGCCGTGCATCGGCAGATTGCGCCAGGGGTACCGTCCGCGCGAAGTATCACACGCCCATTTAGTTGCGCGAATGCGCTCATATCAAGTTTATTTTAAGTATACCACGGCACTGTCACGCCGTAACACGCTCGCTAGGGCCATGCATCAGCAGATTGCGCCAGGGGTACCGTCCGCGCGAAGTATCACACGCCCACTTAGTTGCGTGAATGCGCTCATATCGGGTTTATTTTAAGTATACCACGCCACTGTCACGCCATAACACGCTCGCTTGGGCCGTGCATCAGCAGATTGCGCAAGGGGTACCGTCCGCGCGAGGTATCACACACCCACTTAGTTGCGTGAATTCGCTCATATCGAGTTTATTTTAGGTATACCACGGCACTGTCATGCCGTAACACGCTCGCTAGGGCGTGCATCGGCAGATTGCGCCATGGGTAACGTCCGCGCGAAGCATCACACGCCCACTTAATTGCGTGAATGCGCTCATATTGAGTTTATTTTAAGTATACCACCGCACTGTCACGCCGTAACACGCTCGCTTGGGCCGTCATCAGCAGATTGCGCCAAGGGTACCGTCCGTGCGAGGTATCACACGCCCACTTCGTTGTTGTGAATGCCCTCATATCGAGTTTATTTCAAGTATAGCACAACACTGCCACGCCGTAACACGCTCGCTTGGGCCGTGTTTCGGCAGATTGCGCCAGGGGTACCGTCCGCGCGGGGTATCACGCGCCCACTTAGTTGCGTGAATGCGCTCATATCGAGTTTATTTTAAGTATCCCACGGCACTGTCACGCCGTAACACTAGTTGCGTGAATGCGCTCATATCGAGTTTATTTTAAGTATCCCACGGCACTGTCACGCCGTAACACGCTCGCTAGGGCCATGCATCAGCAGATTGCGCCAGGGGTACCGTCCGTGCGAGGTATCACACGCCCACTTCGTTGTTGTGAATGCCCTCATATCGAGTTTATTTCAAGTATAGCACAACACTGCCACGCCGTAACACGCTCGCTTGGGCCGTGCATCGGCAGATTGCGCCAGGGGTACCGTCCGCGCGAAGTATCACACGCCCACTTAGTTGCGTGAATGCGCTCATATCAAGTTTATTTTAAGTATACCACGGCACTGTCACGCCGTAACACGCTCGCTAGGGCCATGCATCAGCAGATTGCGCCAGGGGTACCGTCCGCGCGAAGTATCACACGCCCACTTAGTTGCGTGAATGCGCTCATATCGGGTTTATTTTAAGTATACCACGCCACTGTCACGCCATAACACGCTCGCTTGGGCCGTGCATCAGCATATTGCGTCAGGGGTACCGTCCGCGCGAGGCATCACACGCCCCCTTAGTTGCGTGAATGCGCACATATCGAGTTTATTTTAGGTATACCACGGCACTGTCATGCCGTAACACGCTCGCTAGGGCGTGCATCGGCAGATTGCGCCATGGGTAACGTCCGCGCGAGGCATCACACGCCCACTTAGTTGCGTGAATGCGCTCATATTGAGTTTATTTTAAGTATACCACCGCACTGTCACGCCGTAACACGCTCGCTTGGGCCGTCAACAGCAGATTGCGCCAAGGGTACCGTCCGTGCGAGGTATCACACGCCCACTTCGTTGTTGTGAATGCCCTCATATCGAGTTTATTTCAAGTATAGCACAACACTGCCACGCCGTAACACGCTCGCTTGGGCCGTGTTTCGGCAGATTGCGCCAGGGGTACCGTCCGCGCGGGGTATCACGCGCCCACTTAGTTGCGTGAATGCGCTCATATCGAGTTTATTTTAAGTATCCCACGGCACTGTCACGCCGTAACACTAGTTGCGTGAATGCGCTCATATCGAGTTTATTTTAAGTATCCCACGGCACTGTCACGCCGTAACACGCTCGCTAGGGCCATGCATCAGCAGATTGCGCCAGGGGTACCGTCCGTGCGAGGTATCACACGCCCACTTCGTTGTTGTGAATGCCCTCATATCGAGTTTATTTCAAGTATAGCACAACACTGCCACGCCGTAACACGCTCGCTTGGGCCGTGCATCGGCAGATTGCGCCAGGGGTACCGTCCGCGCGAAGTATCACACGCCCATTTAGTTGCGCGAATGCGCTCATATCAAGTTTATTTTAAGTATACCACGGCACTGTCACGCCGTAACACGCTCGCTAGGGCCATGCATCAGCAGATTGCGCCAGGGGTACCGTCCGCGCGAAGTATCACACGCCCACTTAGTTGCGTGAATGCGCTCATATCGGGTTTATTTTAAGTATACCACGCCACTGTCACGCCATAACACGCTCGCTTGGGCCGTGCATCAGCAGATTGCGCAAGGGGTACCGTCCGCGCGAGGTATCACACACCCACTTAGTTGCGTGAATTCGCTCATATCGAGTTTATTTTAAGTATACCACGGCACTGTCACGCCGTAACACGCTCGCTTGGGCCGTGAATCGGCAGATTGCGCCAGGGGTACCGTGCGCGCGAGGTATCACACACCCACTTATTTGCGTGAATGCGCTCATATAGAGTTTAAGAATACCACGGCACTGTCTCGCCGTAACACGCTCGCTTGGGCCGTGAATCGGCAGATTGCGCCAGGGGTACCGTCCGCGCGAGGCATCACACGCCCACTTAGTTGCGTGAATTCGCTCATATCGAGTTTATTTTAGGTATACCACGGCACTGTCATGCCGTAACACGCTCGCTAGGGCGTGCATCGGCAGATTGCGCCATGGGTAACGTCCGCGCGAAGCATCACACGCCCACTTAATTGCGTGAATGCGCTCATATTGAGTTTATTTTAAGTATACCACCGCACTGTCACGCCGTAACACGCTCGCTTGGGCCGTCATCAGCAGATTGCGCCAAGGGTACCGTCCGTGCGAGGTATCACACGCCCACTTCGTTGTTGTGAATGCCCTCATATCGAGTTTATTTCAAGTATAGCACAACACTGCCACGCCGTAACACGCTCGCTTGGGCCGTGTTTCGGCAGATTGCGCCAGGGGTACCGTCCGCGCGGGGTATCACGCGCCCACTTAGTTGCGTGAATGCGCTCATATCGAGTTTATTTTAAGTATCCCACGGCACTGTCACGCCGTAACACTAGTTGCGTGAATGCGCTCATATCGAGTTTATTTTAAGTATCCCACGGCACTGTCACGCCGTAACACGCTCGCTAGGGCCATGCATCAGCAGATTGCGCCAGGGGTACCGTCCGTGCGAGGTATCACACGCCCACTTCGTTGTTGTGAATGCCCTCATATCGAGTTTATTTCAAGTATAGCACAACACTGCCACGCCGTAACACGCTCGCTTGGGCCGTGCATCGGCAGATTGCGCCAGGGGTACCGTCCGCGCGAAGTATCACACGCCCACTTAGTTGCGTGAATGCGCTCATATCAAGTTTATTTTAAGTATACCACGGCACTGTCACGCCGTAACACGCTCGCTAGGGCCATGCATCAGCAGATTGCGCCAGGGGTACCGTCCGCGCGAAGTATCACACGCCCACTTAGTTGCGTGAATGCGCTCATATCGGGTTTATTTTAAGTATACCACGCCACTGTCACGCCATAACACGCTCGCTTGGGCCGTGCATCAGCATATTGCGTCAGGGGTACCGTCCGCGCGAGGCATCACACGCCCCCTTAGTTGCGTGAATGCGCACATATCGAGTTTATTTTAGGTATACCACGGCACTGTCATGCCGTAACACGCTCGCTAGGGCGTGCATCGGCAGATTGCGCCATGGGTAACGTCCGCGCGAGGCATCACACGCCCACTTAGTTGCGTGAATGCGCTCATATTGAGTTTATTTTAAGTATACCACCGCACTGTCACGCCGTAACACGCTCGCTTGGGCCGTCAACAGCAGATTGCGCCAAGGGTACCGTCCGTGCGAGGTATCACACGCCCACTTCGTTGTTGTGAATGCCCTCATATCGAGTTTATTTCAAGTATAGCACAACACTGCCACGCCGTAACACGCTCGCTTGGGCCGTGTTTCGGCAGATTGCGCCAGGGGTACCGTCCGCGCGGGGTATCACGCGCCCACTTAGTTGCGTGAATGCGCTCATATCGAGTTTATTTTAAGTATCCCACGGCACTGTCACGCCGTAACACTAGTTGCGTGAATGCGCTCATATCGAGTTTATTTTAAGTATCCCACGGCACTGTCACGCCGTAACACGCTCGCTAGGGCCATGCATCAGCAGATTGCGCCAGGGGTACCGTCCGTGCGAGGTATCACACGCCCACTTCGTTGTTGTGAATGCCCTCATATCGAGTTTATTTCAAGTATAGCACAACACTGCCACGCCGTAACACGCTCGCTTGGGCCGTGCATCGGCAGATTGCGCCAGGGGTACCGTCCGCGCGAAGTATCACACGCCCATTTAGTTGCGCGAATGCGCTCATATCAAGTTTATTTTAAGTATACCACGGCACTGTCACGCCGTAACACGCTCGCTAGGGCCATGCATCAGCAGATTGCGCCAGGGGTACCGTCCGCGCGAAGTATCACACGCCCACTTAGTTGCGTGAATGCGCTCATATCGGGTTTATTTTAAGTATACCACGCCACTGTCACGCCATAACACGCTCGCTTGGGCCGTGCATCAGCAGATTGCGCAAGGGGTACCGTCCGCGCGAGGTATCACACACCCACTTAGTTGCGTGAATTCGCTCATATCGAGTTTATTTTAAGTATACCACGGCACTGTCACGCCGTAACACGCTCGCTTGGGCCGTGAATCGGCAGATTGCGCCAGGGGTACCGTGCGCGCGAGGTATCACACACCCACTTATTTGCGTGAATGCGCTCATATAGAGTTTAAGAATACCACGGCACTGTCTCGCCGTAACACGCTCGCTTGGGCCGTGAATCGGCAGATTGCGCCAGGGGTACCGTCCGCGCGAGGCATCACACGCCCACTTAGTTGCGTGAATGCGCTCATATCGAGTTTAAGTATCCCACGGCACTGTCACGCCGTAACACGCTCGCTTGGGCCGTGCATCAGCAGATTGCGCAAGGGGTACCGTCCGCGCGAGGTATCACACGCCCACTTAGTTGCGTGAATGCGCTCATATCGAGTTTATTTTAAGTATACCACGGCACTGTCACGCCGTAACACGCTCGCTTGGGCCGTGAATCGGCAGATTGCGCCAGGGGTACCGTGCGCGCGAGGTATCACACGCCCACTTATTTGCGTGAATGCGCTCATATAGAGTTTAAGAATACCTCGGCACTGTCTCGCCGTAACACGCTCGCTTGGGCCGTGAATCGGCAGATTGCGCCAGGGGTACCGTCCGTGCGAGGTATCACACGCCCACTTCGTTGTTGTGAATGCCCTCATATCGAGTTTATTTCAAGTATAGCACAACACTGCCACGCCGTAACACGCTCGCTTGGGCCGTGCATCGGCAGATTGCGCCAGGGGTACCGTCCGCGCGAAGTATCACACGCCCACTTAGTTGCGTGAATGCGCTCATATCAAGTTTATTTTAAGTATACCACGGCACTGTCACGCCGTAACACGCTCGCTAGGGCCATGCATCAGCAGATTGCGCCAGGGGTACCGTCCGCGCGAAGTATCACACGCCCACGTAGTTGCGTGAATGCGCTCATACCGGGTTTATTTTAGGTATACCACGGCACTGTAACGCCGTAACACGCTCGCTTGGGCCGTGAATCGGCAGATTGCGCCAGGGGTACCGTCCGCGCGAGGCATCACACGCCCCCTTAGTTGCGTGAATGCGCACATATCGAGTTTATTTTAGGTATACCACGGCACTGTCATGCCGTAACACGCTCGCTAGGGCGTGCATCGGCAGATTGCGCCATGGGTAACGTCCGCGCGAGGCATCACACGCCCACTTAGTTGCGTGAATGCGCTCATATTGAGTTTATTTTAAGTATACCACCGCACTGTCACGCCGTAACACGCTCGCTTGGGCCGTCATCAGCAGATTGCGCCAAGGGTACCGTCCGTGCGAGGTATCACACGCCCACTTCGTTGTTGTGAATGCCCTCATATCGAGTTTATTTCAAGTATAGCACAACACTGCCACGCCGTAACACGCTCGCTTGGGCCGTGTTTCGGCAGATTGCGCCAGGGGTACCGTCCGCGCGGGGTATCACGCGCCCACTTAGTTGCGTGAATGCGCTCATATCGAGTTTATTTTAAGTATCCCACGGCACTGTCACGCCGTAACACTAGTTGCGTGAATGCGCTCATATCGAGTTTATTTTAAGTATCCCACGGCACTGTCACGCCGTAACACGCTCGCTAGGGCCATGCATCAGCAGATTGCGCCAGGGGTACCGTCCGTGCGAGGTATCACACGCCCACTTCGTTGTTGTGAATGCCCTCATATCGAGTTTATTTCAAGTATAGCACAACACTGCCACGCCGTAACACGCTCGCTTGGGCCGTGCATCGGCAGATTGCGCCAGGGGTACCGTCCGCGCGAAGTATCACACGCCCACTTAGTTGCGTGAATGCGCTCATATCAAGTTTATTTTAAGTATACCACGGCACTGTCACGCCGTAACACGCTCGCTAGGGCCATGCATCAGCAGATTGCGCCAGGGGTACCGTCCGCGCGAAGTATCACACGCCCACTTAGTTGCGTGAATGCGCTCATATCGGGTTTATTTTAAGTATACCACGCCACTGTCACGCCATAACACGCTCGCTTGGGCCGTGCATCAGCAGATTGCGCCAGGGGTACCGTCCGCGCGAGGCATCACACGCCCCCTTAGTTGCGTGAATGCGCACATATCGAGTTTATTTTAGGTATACCACGGCACTGTCATGCCGTAACACGCTCGCTAGGGCGTGCATCGGCAGATTGCGCCATGGGTAACGTCCGCGCGAGGCATCACACGCCCACTTAGTTGCGTGAATGCGCTCATATTGAGTTTATTTTAAGTATACCACCGCACTGTCACGCCGTAACACGCTCGCTTGGGCCGTCATCAGCAGATTGCGCCAAGGGTACCGTCCGTGCGAGGTATCACACGCCCACTTCGTTGTTGTGAATGCCCTCATATCGAGTTTATTTCAAGTATAGCACAACACTGCCACGCCGTAACACGCTCGCTTGGGCCGTGTTTCGGCAGATTGCGCCAGGGGTACCGTCCGCGCGGGGTATCACGCGCCCACTTAGTTGCGTGAATGCGCTCATATCGAGTTTATTTTAAGTATCCCACGGCACTGTCACGCCGTAACACTAGTTGCGTGAATCCGCTCATATCGAGTTTATTTTAAGTATCCCACGGCACTGTCACGCCGTAACACGCTCGCTAGGGCCATGCATCAGCAGATTGCGCCAGGGGTACCGTCCGTGCGAGGTATCACACGCCCACTTCGTTGTTGTGAATGCCCTCATATCGAGTTTATTTCAAGTATAGCACAACACTGCCACGCCGTAACACGCTCGCTTGGGCCGTGCATCGGCAGATTGCGCCAGGGGTACCGTCCGCGCGAAGTATCACACGCCCATTTAGTTGCGTGAATGCGCTCATATCAAGTTTATTTTAAGTATACCACGGCACTGTCACGCCGTAACACGCTCGCTAGGGCCATGCATCAGCAGATTGCGCCAGGGGTACCGTCCGCGCGAAGTATCACACGCCCACTTAGTTGCGTGAATGCGCTCATATCGGGTTTATTTTAAGTATACCACGCCACTGTCACGCCATAACACGCTCGCTTGGGCCGTGCATCAGCAGATTGCGCCAAGGGTACCGTCCGTGCGAGGTATCACACGCCCACTTCGTTGTTGTGAATGCCCTCATATCGAGTTTATTTCAAGTATAGCACAACACTGCCACGCCGTAACACGCTCGCTTGGGCCGTGCTTCGGCAGATTGCGCCAGGGGTACCGTCCGCGCGGGGTATCACACGCCCACTTAGTTGCGTGAATGCGCTCATATCGAGTTTATTTTAAGTATCCCACGGCACTGTCACGCCGTAACACGCTCGCTTGGGCCGTGCATCAGCAGATTGCGCAAGGGGTACCGTCCGCGCGAGGTATCACACACCCACTTAGTTGCGTGAATTCGCTCATATCGAGTTTATTTTAAGTATACCACGGCACTGTCACGCCGTAACACGCTCGCTTGGGCCGTGAATCGGCAGATTGCGCCAGGGGTACCGTGCGCGCGAGGTATCACACGCCCACTTATTTGCGTGAATGCGCTCATATAGAGTTTAAGAATACCACGGCACTGTCTCGCCGTAACACGCTCGCTTGGGCCGTGAATCGGCAGATTGCGCCAGGGGTACCGTCCGCGCGAGGCATCACACGCCCACTTAGTTGCGTGAATGCGCTCATATCGAGTTTATTTTAAGTATACCACGGCACTGTCACGCCGTAACACGCTCGCTTGGGCCGTGAATCGGCAGATTGCGCCAGGGGTACCGTGCGCGCGAGGTATCACACGCCCACTTATTTGCGTGAATGCGCTCATATAGAGTTTAAGAATACCACGGCACTGTCTCGCCGTAACACGCTCGCTTGGGCCGTGAATCGGCAGATTGCGCCAGGGGTACCGTCCGTGCGAGGTATCACACGCCCACTTCGTTGTTGTGAATGCCCTCATATCGAGTTTATTTCAAGTATAGCACAACACTGCCACGCCGTAACACGCTCGCTTGGGCCGTGCATCGGCAGATTGCGCCAGGGGTACCGTCCGCGCGAAGTATCACACGCCCACTTAGTTGCGTGAATGCGCTCATATCAAGTTTATTTTAAGTATACCACGGCACTGTCACGCCGTAACACGCTCGCTAGGGCCATGCATCAGCAGATTGCGCCAGGGGTACCGTCCGCGCGAAGTATCACACGCCCACTTAGTTGCGTGAATGCGCTCATATCGGGTTTATTTTAGGTATACCACGGCACTGTAACGCCGTAACACGCTCGCTTGGGCCGTGAATCGGCAGATTGCGCCAGGGGTACCGTCCGCGCGAGGCATCACACGCCCCCTTAGTTGCGTGAATGCGCACATATCGAGTTTATTTTAGGTATACCACGGCACTGTCATGCCGTAACACGCTCGCTAGGGCGTGCATCGGCAGATTGCGCCATGGGTAACGTCCGCGCGAGGCATCACACGCCCACTTAGTTGCGAGAATGCGCTCATATTGAGTTTATTTTAAGTATACCACCGCACTGTCACGCCGTAACACGCTCGCTTGGGCCGTCATCAGCAGATTGCGCCAAGGGTACCGTCCGTGCGAGGTATCACACGCCCACTTCGTTGTTGTGAATGCCCTCATATCGAGTTTATTTCAAGTATAGCACAACACTGCCACGCCGTAACACGCTCGCTTGGGCCGTGTTTCGGCAGATTGCGCCAGGGGTACCGTCCGCGCGGGGTATCACGCGCCCACTTAGTTGCGTGAATGCGCTCATATCGAGTAACACTAGTTGCGTGAATGCGCTCATATCGAGTTTATTTTAAGTATCCCATGGCACTGTCACGCCGTAACACGCTCGCTAGGGCCATGCATCAGCAGATTGCGCCAGGGGTACCGTCCGTGCGAGGTATCACACGCCCACTTCGTTGTTGTGAATGCCCTCATATCGAGTTTATTTCAAGTATAGCACAACACTGCCACGCCGTAACACGCTCGCTTGGGCCGTGCATCGGAAGATTGCGCCAGGGGTACCGTCCGCGCGAAGTATCACACGCCCACTTAGTTGCGTGAATGCGCTCATATCAAGTTTATTTTAAGTATACCACGGCACTGTCACGCCGTAACACGCTCGCTAGGGCCATGCATCAGCAGATTGCGCCAGGGGTACCGTCCGCGCGAAGTATCACACGCCCACTTAGTTGCGTGAATGCGCTCATATCGGGTTTATTTTAAGTATACCACGCCACTGTCACGCCATAACACGCTCGCTTGGGCCGTGCATCAGCAGATTGCGCCAAGGGTACCGTCCGTGCGAGGTATCACACGCCCACTTCGTTGTTGTGAATGCCCTCATATCGAGTTTATTTCAAGTATAGCACAACACTGCCACGCCGTAACACGCTCGCTTGGGCCGTGCTTCGGCAGATTGCGCCAGGGGTACCGTCCGCGCGGGGTATCACACGCCCACTTAGTTGCGTGAATGCGCTCATATCGAGTTTATTTTAAGTATCCCACGGCACTGTCACGCCGTAACACGCTCGCTTGGGCCGTGCATCAGCAGATTGCGCAAGGGGTACCGTCCGCGCGAGGTATCACACACCCACTTAGTTGCGTGAATTCGCTCATATCGAGTTTATTTTAAGTATACCACGGCACTGTCACGCCGTAACACGCTCGCTTGGGCCGTGAATCGGCAGATTGCGCCAGGGGTACCGTGCGCGCGAGGTATCACACGCCCACTTATTTGCGTGAATGCGCTCATATAGAGTTTATGAATACCACGGCACTGTCTCGCCGTAACACGCTCGCTTGGGCCGTGAATCGGCAGATTGCGCCAGGGGTACCGTCCGCGCGAGGCATCACACGCCCACTTAGTTGCGTGAATGCGCTCATTTCGAGTTTATTTTAAGTATCCCACGGCACTGTCACGCCGTAACACGCTCGCTTGGGCCGTGCATCAGCAGATTGCGCAAGGGGTACCGTCCGCGCGAGGTATCACACGCCCACTTAGTTGCGTGAATGCGCTCATATCGAGTTTATTTTAAGTATACCACGGCACTGTCCCGCCGTAACACGCTCGCTTGGGCCGTGAATCGGCAGATTGCGCCAGGGGTACCGTGCGCGCGAGGTATCACACGCCCACTTATTTGCGTGAATGCGCTCATATAGAGTTTAAGAATACCACGGCACTGTCTCGCCGTAACACGCTCGCTTGGGCCGTGAATCGGCAGATTGCGCCAGGGGTACCGTCCGCGCGAGGCATCACACGCCCACTTATTTGCGTGAATGCGCTCATATCAAGTTTATTTTAAGTATACCACGGCACTGTCACGCCGTAACACGCTCGCTATGTCCATGCATCAGCAGATTGCGCCAGGGGTACCGTCCGCTCGAAGTATCACACGCCCACTTATTTGCGTGAATGCGCTCATATCGGGTTAAATTTAAGTATACCACGGCACTGTGACGCCGTAACACGCTCGCTAGGGCCGTGTATCAGCAGATTGCGCCCGGGTTACCGTCCGCGCGAGGCATCACACACCCACTTAGTTGCGTGAATGCGCGCATATCGAGTTTATTTCAAGTATACATGGTTTGCATGTGACGTCACGTCCGGCGGCGCGCGCTGCGGCGGACATGTTGGTGCAGTCTGTGCGGAGTCGGTGGAGTGCGTATCGCACGCGTTTCCTCGCTAGTGGTAACACGTGCAATTTTGTTGCCTTTTGTGTGGCATGCCGCCGCTTCTCAGTAAGCAGCCTTTAGACGCTACCTACCGCTTAGATCTTACGGGGTCGGAGCGGGTTCAGCATGCGGAAAAAGTGCGTCTCTGCGATAATATCGACCCGTTCATGCTGCGGCCGGGAACGGACACAAGCGATGTCGACATATTTCCAGAGATTTGTTACGGTGACATCGTCAGTTACCTTGTTTTTTCTGCAAGCTTTCTGACCCTTGAAGAAATGAAGGCGTTTAAGTCCACCGAGGCGCATAATTATTTCACTAGCGGCTGGGTGAAGGGACTGTCGGCAAAACAGCTGCAAGGGGACAAGGTGCTTCTACTTGGAGAGGTAAGCCGCAGGGCATTGATCTTTGTAAGGATTAGAGTAAAGAAATAACGCTTATTAAATCCACAAGTGACTGAGTGTAAGCAATCACTCAGTAAAGTTTTAAAAAGAACTGTTTACAAACTGTCAGGCTAGTGATTCATTTCGTCATATGTACTGAACCTGGACGACATCAGATTAAATCACGAGTTATTCTATTTTTATGGGCATATGAAAGGAACCGTTGCTGGTTTATCTTAGTTTGGAAACCCAACAAGTTATTGCGCAAAAAAGAAACGGTCATGCGTGGAGAGATTGTTATCGCTCGCTACAGATTTGTCGACCAACAATTTAGGTCTCGCCTGTCGCGTCGCGCACTATGGCCCGCATTAACTGATCAAGCTCATCGCTGTTGCCGTTTTCGACGGTCCGGTAGCGCGGCAAGATCGACAGTGACGTGTGCCTTCGCAGAGATGTGCCCAATGTTAATTTGGATTCGTAGCCTCCATTGTTCCCGACTCCTCAGCCTGACACTCCGCTTGAGCCGCGCGTTTCTGGGTCCGTCGTCTTGCCGCGCGAGCGTGGCGACCGGGATCACCATGTTTTACGCTGTAGCTGAGCAAAAGCGTAGGGGCCCAGTCCAGGTCCGTCTCCTCCCACAGTTTTGATGGTCTGCCTACAAAATGCGAGAAAAATTTGTTTAAAATGAAATTTTCCGCTATGCTTGTACGTCATGCACCTAAATAAACACTGTGCATATGCAACGGACTTACCTTTTACGAAGTGGGCGCCGCAAACACGTATGCCCGTCCTTTCGGTGTTGAGATCGGCACGTTTTATACGAGCCAGCCACACCTCCCGTCGCTTCGCGCTTAAAGCTTTCGTACGGTCACCTTGATGCTCGATGACCTTTGGTAGACGAAAAAAGTTTGTGTTTGTTGATTTCGCCCAACAAGTGCGGCTGGAGCATCCAACAACAGCGCAGATAACCATCGCAACGCCGTCGAAGTACACCGTACGCGCGAATTGCATCAAGTGCACCACGGCCGCTGCGACTGCACCAACATGGCGGAACAGTATCCCAGGGTTCCCAGCTACGACGTCAGTGCAAGCCATCTATACCACGGCACTGTCACGCCGTAACACGCTCGCTAGGGCCGTGAATCGGCAGATTGCGACAGGGGTACCGTCCGCGCGATGTATCACACGCCAACTTAGTTGCGTGAATGCGCTCATATCGAGTTTATTTTAAGTATAGCACAGCACTGCCACGCCGTAACACGCTCGCTTGGGCCGTGAATCGGCAGATTGCGCCAGGGGTACCGTCCGCGCGAGTTATCACACGCCCACTTAGTTGCGTGAATGCGCGCATATCGAGTTTATTTCAAGTATACCACGGCACTGTCACGCCGTAACACGCTCGCTAGGGCCGTGAATCGGCAGATTGCGACAGGGGTACCGTCCGCGCGATGTATCACACACCCACTTAGTTGCGTGAATTCGCTCATATCGAGTTTATTTTAAGTATACCACGGCACTGTCACGCCGTAACACGCTCGCTTGGGCCGTGAATCGGCAGATTGCGCCAGGGGTACCGTGCGCGCGAGGTATCACACGCCCACTTATTTGCGTGAATGCGCTCATATAGAGTTTAAGAATACCACGGCACTGTCTCGCCGTAACACGCTCGCTTGGGCCGTGAATCGGCAGATTGCGCCAGGGGTACCGTCCGCGCGAGGCATCACACGCCCACTTAGTTGCGTGAATGCGCTCATATAGAGTTTAAGAATACCACGGCACTGTCTCGCCGTAACACGCTCGCTTGGGCCGTGAATCGGCAGATTGCGCCAGGGGTACCGTCCGTGCGAGGTATCACACGCCCACTTCGTTGTTGTGAATGCCCTCATATCGAGTTTATTTCAAGTATAGCATAACACTGCCACGCCGTAACACGCTCGCTTGGGCCGTGCATCGGCAGATTGCGCCAGGGGTACCGTCCGCGCGAAGTATCACACGCCCACTTAGTTGCGTGAATGCGCTCATATCAAGTTTATTTTAAGTATACCACGGCACTGTCACGCCGTAACACGCTCGCTAGGGCCATGCATCAGCAGATTGCGCCAGGGGTACCGTCCGCGCGAAGTATCACACGCCCACTTAGTTGCGTGAATGCGCTCATATCGGGTTTATTTTAGGTATACCACGGCACTGTCATGCCGTAACACGCTCGCTAGGGCGTGCATCGGCAGATTGCGCCATGGGTAACGTCCGCGCGAGGCATCACACGCCCACTTAGTTGCGTGAATGCGCTCATATTGAGTTTATTTTAAGTATACCACCGCACTGTCACGCCGTAACACGCTCGCTTGGGCCGTCATCAGCAGATTGCGCCAAGGGTACCGTCCGTGCGAGGTATCACACGCCCACTTCGTTGTTGTGAATGCCCTCATATCGAGTTTATTTCAAGTATAGCACAACACTGCCACGCCGTAACACGCTCGCTTGGGCCGTGTTTCGGCAGATTGCGCCAGGGGTACCGTCCGCGCGGGGTATCACGCGCCCACTTAGTTGCGTGAATGCGCTCATATCGAGTAACACTAGTTGCGTGAATGCGCTCATATCGAGTTTATTTTAAGTATCCCACGGCACTGTCACGCCGTAACACGCTCGCTAGGGCCATGCATCAGCAGATTGCGCCAGGGGTACCGTCCGTGCGAGGTATCACACGCCCACTTCGTTGTTGTGAATGCCCTCATATCGAGTTTATTTCAAGTATAGCACAACACTGCCACGCCGTAACACGCTCGCTTGGGCCGTGCATCGGAAGATTGCGCCAGGGGTACCGTCCGCGCGAAGTATCACACGCCCACTTAGTTGCGTGAATGCGCTCATATCAAGTTTATTTTAAGTATACCACGGCACTGTCACGCCGTAACACGCTCGCTAGGGCCATGCATCAGCAGATTGCGCCAGGGGTACCGTCCGCGCGAAGTATCACACGCCCACTTAGTTGCGTGAATGCGCTCATATCGGGTTTATTTTAAGTATACCACGCCACTGTCACGCCATAACACGCTCGCTTGGGCCGTGCATCAGCAGATTGCGCCAAGGGTACCGTCCGTGCGAGGTATCACACGCCCACTTCGTTGTTGTGAATGCCCTCATATCGAGTTTATTTCAAGTATAGCACAACACTGCCACGCCGTAACACGCTCGCTTGGGCCGTGCTTCGGCAGATTGCGCCAGGGGTACCGTCCGCGCGGGGTATCACACGCCCACTTAGTTGCGTGAATGCGCTCATATCGAGTTTATTTTAAGTATCCCACGGCACTGTCACGCCGTAACACGCTCGCTTGGGCCGTGCATCAGCAGATTGCGCAAGGGGTACCGTCCGCGCGAGGTATCACACACCCACTTAGTTGCGTGAATTCACTCATATCGAGTTTATTTTAAGTATACCACGGCACTGTCACGCCGTAACACGCTCGCTTGGGCCGTGAATCGGCAGATTGCGCCAGGGGTACCGTGCGCGCGAGGTATCACACGCCCACTTATTTGCGTGAATGCGCTCATATAGAGTTTATGAATACCACGGCACTGTCTCGCCGTAACACGCTCGCTTGGGCCGTGAATCGGCAGATTGCGCCAGGGGTACCGTCCGCGCGAGGCATCACACGCCCACTTAGTTGCGTGAATGCGCTCATATCGAGTTTATTTTAAGTATCCCACGGCACTGTCACGCCGTAACACGCTCGCTTGGGCCGTGCATCAGCAGATTGCGCAAGGGGTACCGTCCGCGCGAGGTATCACACGCCCACTTAGTTGTGTGAATGCGCTCATATCGAGTTTATTTTAAGTATACCACGGCACTGTCACGCCGTAACACGCTCGCTTGGGCCGTGAATCGGCAGATTGCGCCAGGGGTACCGTGCGCGCGAGGTATCACACGCCCACTTATTTGCGTGAATGCGCTCATATAGAGTTTAAGAATACCACGGCACTGTCTCGCCGTAACACGCTCGCTTGGGCCGTGAATCGGCAGATTGCGCCAGGGGTACCGTCCGCGCGAGGCATCACACGCCCACTTAGTTGCGTGAATGCGCTCATATCAAGTTTATTTTAAGTATACCACGGCACTGTCACGCCGTAACACGCTCGCTATGTCCATGCATCAGCAGATTGCGCCAGGGGTACCGTCCGCTCGAAGTATCACACGCCCACTTAGTTGCGTGAATGCGCTCATATCGGGTTAAATTTAAGTATACCACGGCACTGTGACGCCGTAACACGCTCGCTAGGGCCGTGTATCAGCAGATTGCGCCCGGGGTACCGTCCGCGCGAGGCATCACACACCCACTTAGTTGCGTGAATGCGCGCATATCGAGTTTATTTCAAGTATACCACGGCACTGTCACGCCGTAACACGCTCGCTAGGGCCGTGAATCGGCAGATTGCGACAGGGGTACCGTCCGCGCGATGTATCACACGCCAACTTAGTTGCGTGAATGCGCTCATATCGAGTTTATTTTAAGTATAGCACAGCACTGCCACGCCGTAACACGCTCGCTTGGGCCGTGCATCGGCAGATTGCGCCAGGGGTACCGTCCGCACGAGTTATCACACGCCCACTTCGTTGTTGTGAATGCCCTCATATCGAGTTTATTTCAAGTATAGCACAACACTGCCACGCCGTAACACGCTCGCTTGGGCCGTGCATCAGCAGATTGCGCCAGCAGTACCGTCCGTGCGGGGTATCACACGCCCACTTAGTTGCGTGAATGCGCTCATATCAAGTTTATTTTAAGTATACCACGGCACTGTCACGCCGTAACACGCTCGCTAGGGCCATGCATCAGCAGACTGCGCCAGGGGTACCGTCCGCTCGAAGTATCACACGCCCACTTAGTTGCGTGAATGCGCTCATATCGGGTTAAATTTAAGTATACCACGGCACTGTGACGCCGTAACACACTCGCTTGGGCCGTGCATCAGCAGATTGCGCCAAGGGTACCGTCCGCGCGAGGCATCACAGACCCACTTAGTTGCGTGAATGCGCGCATATCGAGTTTATTTCAAGTATACCACGGCACTGTGACGCCGTAACACGCTCCCTAGGGCCGTGAATCGGCAGATTGCGACAGGGGTACCGTCCGCGCGATGTATCACACGCCAACTTAGTTGCGTGAATGCGCTCATATCGAGATTATTTTAAGAATAGCACAGCACTGCCACGCCGTAACACGCTCGCTTGGGCCGTGCATCGGCAGATTGCGCCAGGGGTACCGTCCGCGCGGGGTATCACACGCCCACTTAGTTGCGTGAATGCGCTCATATCAAGTTTATTTTAAGTATACCACGGCACTGTCACGCCGTAACACGCTCGCTAGGGCCATGCATCAGCAGATTGCGCCAGGGGTACCGTCCGCTCGAAGTATCACACGCCCACTTAGTTGCGTGAATGCGCTCATATCGGGTTAAATTTAAGTATACCACGGCACTGTGACGCCGTAACACGCTCGCTAGGGCCGTGTATCAGCAGATTGCGCCCGGGGTACCGTCCGCGCGAGGCATCACACACCCACTTAGTTGCGTGAATGCGCGCATATCGAGTTTATTTCAAGTATATCACGGCACTGTCACGCCGTAACACGCTCGCTAGGGCCGTGAATCGGCAGATTGCGACAGGGGTACCGTCCGCGCGATGTATCACACGCCAACTTAGTTGCGTGAATGCGCTCATATCGAGTTTATTTTAAGAATAGCACAGCACTTTCACGCCGTAACACGCTCGCTTGGGCCGTGCATCGGCAGATTGCGCCAGGGGTACCGTCCGCGCGAGGTATCACACGCCCACTTAGTTGCGTGAATGCGCTCATATCAAGTTTATTTTAAGTATACCACGGCACTGTCACGCCGTAACACGCTCGCTAGGGCCGTCTATCAGTAGAATGCGCCAGGGGTACCATCCGCGCGAGTTATCACACGCCCACTTCGTTGTTGTGAATGCCCTCATATCGAGTTTATTTCAAGTATAGCACAACACTGCCACGCCGTAACACGCTCCCTTGGGCCATGCATCAGCAGATTGCGCCAGCAGTACCGTCCGCGCGGGGTATCACACGCCCACTTAGTTGCGTGAATGCGCTCATATCAAGTTTATTTTAAGTATACCACGGCACTGTCACGCCGTAACACGCTCGCTAGGGCCATGCATCAGCAGACTGCGCCAGGGGTACCGTCCGCTCGAAGTATCACACGCCCACTTAGTTGCGTGAATGCGCTCATATCGGGTTAAATTTAAGTATACCACGGCACTGTGACGCCGTAACACGCTCGCTTGGGCCGTGCATCAGCAGATTGCGCCAAGGGTACCGTCCTTCGCGAGGCATCACACACCCACTTAGTTGCGTGAATGCGAGCATATCGAGTTTATTTCAAGTATACCACCGCACTGTCACGCCGTAACACACTCGCTTGGGCCGTGAATCGGCAGATTGCGACAGGGGTACCGTCCGCGCGATGTATCACACGCCAACTTAGTTGCGTGAATGCGCTCGTATCGAGTTTATTTTAAGTATAGCACAGCACTGCCACGCCGTAACACGCTCGCTTGGGCCGTGCATCGGCAGATTGCGCCAGGGGTACCGTCCGCGCGAGTTATCACACGCCCACTTCGTTGTTGTGAATGCCCTCATATCGAGTTTATTTCAAGTATAGCACAACACTGCCACGCCGTAACACGCTCGCTTGGGCCGTGCATCAGCAGATTGCGCCCGGGGTATCGTCCGCGCGAGGCATCACACACCCACTTAGTTGCGTGAATGCGCGCATATGGAGTTTATTTTAAGTATTCCACGGCACTGTCACACCGTAACACGCTCGCTTGGGCCGTGCATCAGCAGATTGCGCCAAGGGTACCGTCCGCGCGAGGTATCACACGCCCACTTCGTTGTTGTGAATGCCCTCATATCGAGTTTATTTCAAGTATAGCACAGCACTGCCACGCCGTAAGACGCTCGCTAGGGCCGTGTATCAGCAGATTGCGCCAGGGGTACCGTCCGCGCGAGGCATCACACGCCCACTTAGTTGCGTGAATGCGCTCATATCGAGTTTATTTTAAGTATCCCACGGCACTGTCACGCCGTAACACTCTCGCTTGGGCCGTGCATCAGCAGATTGCGCAAGGGGTACCGTCCGCGCGAGGTATCACACGCCCACTTAGTTGCGTGAATGCGCTCATATCGAGTTTAAGTATACCACGGCACTGTCACGCCGTAACACGCTCGCTTGGGCCGTGAATCGGCAGATTGCGCCAGGGGTACCGTGCGCGCGAGGTATCACACGCCCACTTATTTGCGTGAATGCGCTCATATAGAGTTTAAGAATACCACGGCACTGTCTCGCCGTAACACGCTCGCTTGGGCCGTGAATCGGCAGATTGCGCCAGGGGTACCGTCCGCGCGAGGCATCACACGCCCACTTAGTTGCGTGAATGCGCTCATATCAAGTTTATTTTAAGTATACCACGGCACTGTCACGCCGTAACACGCTCGCTATGTCCATGCATCAGCAGATTGCGCCAGGGGTACCGTCCGCTCGAAGTATCACACGCCCACTTAGTTGCCTGAATGCGCTCATATCGGGTTAAATTTAAGTATACCACGGCACTGTGACGCCGTAACACGCTCGCTAGGGCCGTGTATCAGCAGATTGCGCCCGGGGTACCGTCCGCGCGAGGCATCACACACCCACTTAGTTGCGTGAATGCGCGCATATCGAGTTTATTTCAAGTATACCACGGCACTGTCACGCCGTAACACGCTCGCTAGGGCCGTGAATCGGCAGATTGCGACAGGGGTACCGTCCGCGCGATGTATCACACGCCAACTTAGTTGCGTGAATGCGCTCATATCGAGTTTATTTTAAGTATAGCACAGCACTGCCACGCCGTAACACGCTCGCTTGGGCCGTGCATCGGCAGATTGCGCCAGGGGTACCGTCCGCGCGAGTTATCACACGCCCACTTCGTTGTTGTGAATGCCCTCATATCGAGTTTATTTCAAGTATAGCACAACACTGCCACGCCGTAACACGCTCGCTTGGGCCGTGCATCAGCAGATTGCGCCAGCAGTACCGTCCGCGCGGGGTATCACACGCCCACTTAGTTGCGTGAATGCGCTCATATCAAGTTTATTTTAAGTATACCACGGCACTGTCACGCCGTAACACGCTCGCTAGGGCCATGCATCAGCAGACTGCGCCAGGGGTACCGTCCGCTCGAAGTATCACACGCCCACTTAGTTGCGTGAATGCGCTCATATCGGGTTAAATTTAAGTATACCACGGCACTGTGACGCCGTAACACACTCGCTTGGGCCGTGCATCAGCAGATTGCGCCAAGGGTACCGTCCGCGCGAGGCATCACAGACCCACTTAGTTGCGTGAATGCGCGCATATCGAGTTTATTTCAAGTATACCACGGCACTGTGACGCCGTAACACGCTCCCTAGGGCCGTGAATCGGCAGATTGCGACAGGGGTACCGTCCGCGCGATGTATCACACGCCCACTTAGTTGCGTGAATGCGCTCATATCAAGTTTATTTTAAGTATACCACGGCACTGTCACGCCGTAACACGCTCGCTAGGGCCATGCATCAGCAGATTGCGCCAGGGGTACCGTCCGCTCGAAGGATCACACGCC
Source organism: Amblyomma americanum (assembly GCA_030143305.2). NCBI lineage: Eukaryota > Metazoa > Arthropoda > Arachnida > Ixodida > Ixodidae > Amblyomma > Amblyomma americanum. The sequence goes on from JARKHS020015898.1 coordinate 129,944, forward strand.
CACTTAGTTGCGTGAATGCGCTCATATCGGGTTAAATTTAAGTATACCACGGCACTGTGACGCCGTAACACGCTCGCTAGGGCCGTGTATCAGCAGATTGCGCCCGGGGTACCGTCCGCGCGAGGCATCACACACCCACTTAGTTGCGTGAATGCGCGCATATCGAGTTTATTTCAAGTATATCACGGCACTGTCACGCCGTAACACGCTCGCTAGGGCCGTGAATCGGCAGATTGCGACAGGGGTACCGTCCGCGCGATGTATCACACGCCAACTTAGTTGCGTGAATGCGCTCATATCGAGTTTATTTTAAGAATAGCACAGCACTTTCACGCCGTAACACGCTCGCTTGGGCCGTGCATCGGCAGATTGCGCCAGGGGTACCGTCCGCGCGAGGTATCACACGCCCACTTAGTTGCGTGAATGCGCTCATATCAAGTTTATTTTAAGTATACCACGGCACTGTCACGCCGTAACACGCTCGCTAGGGCCGTGTATCAGTAGAATGCGCCAGGGGTACCATCCGCGCGAGTTATCACACGCCCACTTCGTTGTTGTGAATGCCCTCATATCGAGTTTATTTCAAGTATAGCACAACACTGCCACGCCGTAACACGCTCCCTTGGGCCATGCATCAGCAGATTGCGCCAGCAGTACCGTCCGCGCGGGGTATCACACGCCCACTTAGTTGCGTGAATGCGCTCATATCAAGTTTATTTTAAGTATACCACGGCACTGTCACGCCGTAACACGCTCGCTAGGGCCATGCATCAGCAGACTGCGCCAGGGGTACCGTCCGCTCGAAGTATCACACGCCCACTAAGTTGCGTGAATGCGCTCATATCGGGTTAAATTTAAGTATACCACGGCACTGTGACGCCGTAACACGCTCGCTTGGGCCGTGCATCAGCAGATTGCGCCAAGGGTACCGTCCGCGCGAGGCATCACACACCCACTTAGTTGCGTGAATGCGCGCATATCGAGTTTATTTCAAGTATACCACCGCACTGTCACGCCGTAACACACTCGCTTGGGCCGTGAATCGGCAGATTGCGACAGGGGTACCGTCCGCGCGATGTATCACACGCCAACTTAGTTGCGTGAATGCGCTCATATCGAGTTTATTTTAAGTATAGCACAGCACTGCCACGCCGTAACACGCTCGCTTGGGCCGTGCATCGGCAGATTGCGCCAGGGGTACCGTCCGCGCGAGTTATCACACGCCCACTTCGTTGTTGTGAATGCCCTCATATCGAGTTTATTTCAAGTATAGCACAACACTGCCACGCCGTAACACGCTCGCTTGGGCCGTGCATCAGCAGATTGCGCCCGGGGTACCGTCCGCGCGAGGCATCACACACCCACTTAGTTGCGTGAATGCGCGCATATCGAGTTTATTTTAAGTATTCCACGGCACTGTCACACCGTAACATGCTCGCTTGGGCCGTGCATCAGCAGATTGCGCCAAGGGTTCCGTCCGCGCGAGGTATCACACGCCCACTTCGTTGTTGTGAATGCCCTCATATCGAGTTTATTTCAAGTATAGCACAGCACTGCCACGCCGTAAGACGCTCGCTTGGGTCGTGCATCGGCAGATTGCGCCAGGGGTACTGTCCGCGCGGGGTATCACACGCCCACTTATTTGCGTGAATGCGCTCATATTGAGTTTATTTTAAGTATCCCACGGCACTGTCACGCCGTAACACGCTCGCTTGGGCCGTGCATCAGCAGATTGCGCCAAGGGTACCGTCCGCGCGAGGTATCACACGCCCACTTCGTTGTTGTGAATGCCCTCATATCGAGTTTATTTCAACTATAGCACAACACTGCCACGCCGTAACACGCTCGCTTGGGCCGTGCATCAGCAGATTGCGCCAGCAGTACCGTCCGCGCGGGGTATCACACGTCCACTTAGTTGCGTGAATGCGCTCATATCAAGTTTATTTTAAGTATACCACGGCACTGTCACGCCCTAACACGCTCGCTAGGGCCATGCATCAGCAGATTGCGCCAGGGGTACCGTCTGCGCGAAGAATCACACGCCCACTTAGTTGCGTGAATGCGCTCATATCGGGTTTATTTTAAGTATACCACGGCACTGTCACGCCGTAAGACGCTCGTTTGGGCCGTGCATCGGCAGATTGCGCCAGGGGTACCGTCCGAGCGAGGTATCACACGCCCACTTAGCTGCGTGAATGCGCGCATATCGAATTTATTTCAAGTATAGCACGGCGCGTGCACGCCGTAACACGCTCGCTTGGGCCGTGCATTAGCAGGTTGCGCCAGGGGTACCGTCCGCACGCGGTATCACACGCCTACTTAGTTGCGTGAATGCGCTCATATAAAATTTATTTTAAGTATACCACGGCACTGTCACGCCGTAGCGCGCTCGCTAGCGCCGTGCATCGGCAGATTGCGCCAGGGGTACCGTCCGCGCGATGTATCACACGCCCACTTATTTGCGTGAATGCGCTCATATCAAGTTTATTTTAAGTATACCACGGCACTGCCACGCCGTAACACGCTGGCTAAGGCCATGCATCAGCAGATTGCGCCAGGGGTATCGTCCGCACGAGGTATCACACGCCCACTTGGTGGCGTGAATGCGCTCATATCGAGTTTATTTTAAGTATACCACGGCACTGTCAGGCCGTAAAACGCTCGCTTGGGCCGTGAATCGACAGATTGCGCCAGAGGTAACGTCCGCGCGAGGTATCACACACCCACTTAGTTGCGTGAATGCGCTCATATCAAGATTATTTTAAGTATACCACCGCACTGCCACGCCGTAACACGCTCGCTAGGGCCGTGCATCGGCAGATTGCGCCAGGGGTACCGTCCGCGCGAGGTATTACACACCCACTTAGTTGCGTGAATGCGCTCATATCGAGTTTATTTTAAGTATACCACGGTACTGTCACGCCGTAACACGCTCGCTAGGGCCGTGCATCGGCATATTGCGCCAGGGGTACCGTCCGCGCGAGGTATCACACGCCAACTTAGTTGCGTGAATGCGCTCATATCGAGTTTATTTTAAGTATACCACGGTACTGTCACGCCGTAACACGCTCGCTAGGGCCGTGTATCAGCAGATTGCGCCCGGGGTACCGTCCGCGCGAGGCATCACACACCCACTTAGTTGCGTGAATGCGCGCATATCGAGTTTATTTCAAGTATACCACGGCACTGTCACGCCGTAACACGCTCGCTAGGGCCGTGAATCGGCAGATTGCGACAGGGGTACCGTCCGCGCGATGTATCACACGCCAACTTAGTTGCGTGAATGCGCTCATATCGAGTTTATTTTAAGTATAACACAGCACTGCCACGCCGTAACACGCTCGCTTGGGCCGTGCATCGGCAGATTGCGCCAGGGGTACCGTCCGCGCGAGTTATCACACGCCCACTTCGTTGTTGTGAATGCCCTCATATCGAGTTTATTTCAAGTATAGCACAACACTGCCACGCCGTAACACGCTCGCTTGGGCCGTGCATCAGCAGATTGCGCCAGCAGTACCAAACGCGCGGTATATCACACGCCCACTTAGTTGCGTGAATGCGCTCATATCAAGTTTATTTTAAGTATACCACGGCACTGTCACGCCGTAACACGCTCGCTAGGGCCATGCATCAGCAGACTGCGCCAGGGGTACCGTCCGCTCGAAGTATCACACGCCCACTTAGTTGCGTGAATGCGCTCATATCGGGTTAAATTTAAGTATACCACGGCACTGTGACGCCGTAACACGCTCGCTTGGGCCGTGCATCAGCAGATTGCGCCAAGGGTACCGTCCGCGCTAGGCATCACACACCCACTTAGTTGCGTGAATGCGCGCATATCGAGTTTATTTCAAGTATACCACGGCACTGTGACGCCGTAACACGCTCCCTAGGGCCGTGAATCGGCAGATTGCGACAGGGGTACCGTCCGCGCGATGTATCACACGCCAACTTAGTTGCGTGAATGCGCTCATATCGAGTTTATTTTAAGAATAGCACAGCACTGCCACGCCGTAACACGCTCGCTTGGGTAGTGCATCGGCAGATTGCGCCAGGGGTACCGTCCGCGCGGGGTATCACACGCCCACTTAGTTGCGTGAATGCGCTCATATCAAGTTTATTTTAAGTATACCACGGCACTGTCACGCCGTAACACGCTCGCTAGGGCCATGCATCAGCAGATTGCGCCAGGGGTACCGTCCGCTCGAAGTATCACACGCCCACTTAGTTGCGTGAATGCGCTCATATCGGGTTAAATTTAAGTATACCACGGCACTGTGACGCCGTAACACGCTCGCTAGGGCCGTGTGTCAGCAGATTGCGCCCGGGGTACCGTCCGCGCGAGGCATCACACACCCACTTAGTTGCGTGAATGCGCGCATATCGAGTTTATTTCAAGTATATCACGGCACTGTCACGCCGTAACACGCTCGCTAGGGCCGTGAATCGGCAGATTGCGACAGGGGTACCGTCCGCGCGATGTATCACACGCCAAATTAGTTGCGTGAATGCGCTCATATCGAGTTTATTTTAAGAATAGCACAGCACTTTCACGCCGTAACACGCTCGCTTGGGCCGTGCATCGGCAGATTGCGCCAGGGGTACCGTCCGCGCGAGGTATCACACGCCCACTTAGTTGCGTGAATGCGCTCATATCAAGTTTATTTTAAGTATACCACGGCACTGTCACGCCGTAACACGCTCGCTAGGGCCGTGTATCAGTAGAATGCGCCAGGGGTACCATCCGCGCGAGTTATCACACGCCCACTTCGTTGTTGTGAATGCCCTCATATCGAGTTTATTTCAAGTATAGCACAACACTGCCACGCCGTAACACTCTCCCTTGGGCCGTGCATCAGCAGATTGCGCCAGCAGTACCGTCCGCGCGGGGTATCACACGCCCACTTAGTTGCGTGAATGCGCTCATATCAAGTTTATTTTAAAGTATACCACGGCACTGTCACGCCGTAACACGCTCGCTAGGGCCATGCATCAGCAGACTGCGCCAAGGGTACCGTCCGCTCGAAGTATCACACGCCCACTTAGTTGCGTGAATGCGCTCATATCGGGTTAAATTTAAGTATACCACGGCACTGTGACGCCGTAACACGCTCGCTTGGGCCGTGCATCAGCAGATTGCGCCAAGGGTACCGTCCGCGCGAGGCATCACACACCCACTTAGTTGCGTGAATGCGCGCATATCGAGTTTATTTCAAGTATACCACCGCACTGTCACGCCGTAACACACTCGCTTGGGCCGTGAATCGGCAGATTGCGACAGGGGTACCGTCCGCGCGATGTATCACACGCCAACTTAGTTGCGTGAATGCGCTCATATCGAGTTTATTTTAAGTATAGCACAGCACTGCCACGCCGTAACATGCTCGCTTGGGCCGTGCATCGGCAGATTGCGCCAGGGGTACCGTCCGCGCGAGTTATCACACGCCCACTTCGTTGTTGTGAATGCCCTCATATCGAGTTTATTTCAAGTATAGCACAACACTGCCACGCCGTAACACGCTCGCTTGGGCCGTGCATCAGCAGATTGCGCCCGGGGTACCGTCCGCGCGAGGCATCACACACCCACTTATATGCGTGAATGCGCGCATATCGAGTTTATTTTAAGTATTCCACGGCACTGTCACACCGTAACACGCTCGCTTGGGCCGTGCATCAGCAGATTGCGCCAAGGGTACCGTCCGCGCGAGGTATCACACGCCCACTTCGTTGTTGTGAATGCCCTCATATCGAGTTTATTTCAAGTATAGCACAGCACTGCCACGCCGTAAGGCGCTCGCTTGGGTCGTGCATCGGCATATTGCGCCAGGGGTACTGTCCGCGCGGGGTATCACAACCCACTTATTTGCGTGAATGCGCTCATATTGAGTTTATTTTAAGTATCCCACGGCACTGTCACGCCGTAACACGCTCGCTTGGGCCGTGCATCAGCAGATTGCGCCAAGGGTACCGTCCGCGCGAGGTATCACACGCCCACTTCGTTGTTGTGAATGCCCTCATATCGAGTTTATTTCAACTATAGCACAACACTGCCACGCCGTAACACGCTCGCTTGGGCCGTGCATCAGCAGATTGCGCCAGCAGTACCGTCCGCGCGGGGTATCACACGTCCACTTAGTTGCGTGAATGCGCTCATATCAAGTTTATTTTAAGTATACCACGGCACTGTCACGCCCTAACACGCTCGCTAGAGCCATGCATCAGCAGATTGCGCCAGGGGTACCGTCTGCGCGAAGAATCACACGCCCACTTAGTTGCGTGAATGCGCTCATATCGGGTTTATTTTAAGTATACCACGGCACTGTCACGCCGTAAGACGCTCGTTTGGGCCGTGCATCGGCAGATTGCGCCAGGGGTACCGTACGAGCGAGGTATCACACGCCCACTTAGCTGCGTGAATGCGCGCATATCGAATTTATTTCAAGTATAGCACGGCGCGTGCACGCCGTAACACGCTCGCTTGGGCCGTGCATTAGCAGATTGCGCCAGGGGTACCGTCCGCACGCTGTATCACACGCCTACTTAGTTGCGTGAATGCGCTCATATAAAATTTATTTTAAGTATACCACGGCACTGTCACGCCGTAGCGCGCTCGCTAGCGCCGTGCATCGGCAGATTGCGCCAGGGGTACCGTCCGCGCGATGTATCACACGCCCACTTATTTGCGTGAATGCGCTCATATCAAGTTTATTTTAAGTATACCACGGCACTGCCACGCCGTAACACGCTGGTTAAGGCCATGCATCAGCAGATTGCGCCAGGGGTATCGTCCGCACGAGGTATCACACGCCCACTTGGTGGCGTCAATGCGCTCATATCGAGTTTATTTTAAGTATACCACGGCACTGTCAGGCCGTAAAACGCTCGCTTGGGCCGTGAATCGACAGATTGCGCCAGAGGTAACGTCCGCGCGAGGTATCACACACCCAATTAGTTGCGTGAATGCGCTCATATCAAGATTATTTTAAGTATACCACCGCACTGCCACGCCGTAACACGCTCGCTAGATGCCATGCATCAGCAGATTGCGCCAGGGGTACCGTCCGCGCGATGTATCAGACGCCCACTTAGTTGCGTGAATGTGCTCATATAAAGTTTATTTTAAGTATACCACGGCACTGTCACGCCGTAACACGCTCGCTAGGGCCGTGCATCGGCAGATTGCGCCAGGGGTACCGTCCGCGCGAGGTATTACACGCCCAATTAGTTGCGTGAATGCACTCATATCGAGTTTATTTTAAGTATACCACGGTACTGTCACGCCGTAACACGCTCGCTAGGGCCGTGCATCGGCATATTGCGCCAGGGGTACCGTCCGCGCGAGGTATCACACGCCAACTTAGTTGCGTGAATGCGCTCATATCGAGTTTATTTTAAGTATACCACGGTACTGTCACGCCGTAACACGCTCGCTAGGGCCGTGCATCGGCAGATTGCGCCAGGGGTACCGTCCGCGCGAGGTATCACACGCCCACTTAGTTGCGTGAATGCGCTCATATCGAGTTTATTTTAAGTATACCACGGTACTGTCACGCCGTAACACGCTCGCTAGGACCGTGCATCGGCATATTGCGCCAGGGGTACCGTCCGCGCGAGGTATCACACGCCCACTTAGTTGCGTGAATGCGCTCATATCGAGTTTATTTTAAGTATACCACGGTACTGTCAAGCCGTAACACGCTCGCTAGGGCCGTGCATCGGCAGATTGCGCCAGGGGTACCGTCCGCGCGAGGTATACACGCCCACTTAGTTGCGTGAATGCGCTCATATCGAGTTTATTTTAAGTATACCACGGCACTGTCACGCCGTGACACGCTCGCTAGGGCCGTGCATCGGCAGATTGCGCCAGGGGTACCGTCCGCGCGAGGTATCACACGCCAACTTAGTTGCGTGAATGCGCTCATATTTAGTTTATTTTAAGTATACCACGGCACTGTCACGCCGTAACACGCTCGCTAGGGCCGTGTATCAGCAGATTGCGGCAGGGGAACCGTCCGCGCGAGGTATCACACGTCCACTTAGTTGCGTGAATGCGCTCATATCAAGTTTATTTTAAGTATACCACGGCAGTGTCACGCCGTAATACGCTCGCTAGGGCCATGCATCAGCAGATTGCGCCAGGGGTACCGTCTGCGCGAGGTATCACCCGCCCACTCAGTTGCGTGAATGCGCTCATATCGAGTTTAAGTATACCACGGCACTGTCGCGCCGTAACACGCTCGCTAGGGCCATGCATCAGCAGATTGCGCCAGGGGTACCGTCCGCGCGAAGTATCACACGCCCACTTAGTTGCGTGAATGCGCTCATATCGGGTCTATTTTAAGTATACCACGGCACTGTCACGCCGTAACACGCTCGCTAGGGCCTTGTATGAGCAGATTGCGCCAGGGGTACCGTCCGCGCAAGGTATCACCAGCCCACTTAGTTGCGCGAATGCGCTCATATCAAGTTTATTTTAAGTATACCACGGCAGTGTCACGCCGTAAAACGCTCGCTAGGGCCATACATCAGCAGATTGCGCCAGAGGTACCGTCCGCGCAAGGTATCACATGTCCACTTAGTTGCATGAATGCGCTCATATCAAGTTTATTTTAAGTATACCACGGCAGTGTCATGCCGTGACACGCTCGCTAGGGCCATGCATCAGCCGATTGCGCCAGGGGTACCGTCTGCGGGAGGTATCACAAGAACACTTAGATGCGTGAATGCGCTCATATCGAGTTAAAGTATACCACGGAACTGTCACGCCGTAACACGCTCGCTTGGGCCGTGAATCGGCAGATTGCGCCAGGGGTACCGTCCGCGCAAGGTATCACACGTCCACTTAGTTGCATGAATGCGCTCATATCGGTTTTATTTTAAGTATACCACGGCACTGTAACGCCGTAACACGCTCGCTTGGGCCGTGAATCGGCATATTGCGCCAGGGGTACCGTCCGCGCGAGGCATCACACGCCCCCTTATTTGCGTGAATGCGCTCATATCAAGTTTATTTTAAGTATACCACGGCACTGTCACGCCGTAACACGCTCGCTTGGGCCGTGAATCGGCAGATTGCGCCAGGGGTACCGTCCGCGCGAGGAATCACACGCCCCCTTATTTGCGTGAATGCGCTCATATCAAGTTTATTTTAAGTATACCACGGCACTGTCACGCCGTAACCCGCTCGCTAGGGCCATGCATAAGCAGATTGCGCCAGGGGTACCGTCCGCGCGCAGTATCACACGCCCACTTAGTTGCGTGAATGCGCTCATATCGGGTTTATTTTAAGTATACCACGGAACTGTCACGCCGTAACACGCTCGCTAGGGCCGTGTATCAGCAAATTGCGCCAGGGGTACCGTCCGCGCAAGGTATCACACGCCCACTTAGTTGCGTGAATGTGCTCATATCAAGTTTATTTTAAGTATACACGGCAGTGTCACGCCGTAAAACACTCGCTAGGGCCAGGAATCGGCAGATTGCGCTAGGGGTACCATCCGCTCGAAGTATCACACGCCCACTTATTTGCGTGAATGCGCTCATATCGGGTTTATTTTAAGTATACTACGGCACTGTCACGCCGTAACACGCTCGCTAGGGCCGTGTATCAGCAGATTGCGCCTGGGGTACCGTCCGCGCGAGGCATCACACACACACTTAGTTGCGTGAATGCGCTCATATCGAGTTTTATTTTAGGTATACCACGGCACTGTCACGCCGTAACACGCTCGCTTGGTCCATGCATCCGCAGATTGCGCCAGGGGTACCGTCCGCGCGAAGTATCACACGCCAACTTATTTGCGTGAATGCGCTCATATCGGGTTTATTTTAAGTATATACCACGGCACTGTCACGCCGTAACACGCTCGCTACGGCCGTGTATCAGCAGATTGCGCCAGGGGTGCCGTCCGCGCGGTATCACACGCCCACTTAGTTGCGTGAATGCGCTCATATCAAGTTTATTTTAAGTATACCACGGCAGTGTCATGCCGTAAAACGCTCGCTAGGGCCATACATCAGCAGATTGCGCCAGGGGTACCGTCCGCGCAAGGTATCACACGTCCACTTACTTGCATGAATGCGCTCATATCAAGTTTATTTTAAGTATACCACGGCACTGTCACGCCGTGACACGCTCGCTAGGGCCGTGCATCAGCAGATTGCGCCAGGGGTACCGTCTGCGGGAGGTATCACACGAACAATTAGATGCGTGAATGCGCTCATATCGAGTTAAGTATACCACGGCACTGTCACACCGTAACACGCTCGCTTGGGCCGTGAATCGGCAGATTGCGCCAAGGGTACCGTCCGCGCGAGGTATCACACGTCCACTTTGTTGCGTGAATGCGCTCATATCAAGTTTATTTTAAGTATACCACGGCAGTGTCATGCCGTGACACGCTCGCTTGGGCCATGCATCAGCAGATTGCGCCAGGGGTACCGTCCGCGCGAGGTATCACACGCCCACTTTGTTGCGTGAATGCGCTCATATCGAGTTTATTTTAAGTATACCACGGCACTGTCACGCCGTAACACGCTCGCTTGGCCGTGCATCAGCAGATTGCGCCAGGGGTACCGTCCGCGCGAGGTATCACACGCCCACTTTGTTGCGTGAATGCGCTCATATCAAGTTTATTTTAAGTATACCACGGCACTGTCATGCCGTAACACGCTCGCTAGGGCCATGCATCAGCAGATTGCGCCAGGGGTACCGTCTGCGCGAGGTATCACACGCCCACTTAGTTGCGTGAATGCGCTCATATCGAGTTTAAGTATACCACGGCACTGTCACGCCGTAACACGCTCGCTTGGGCCGTGAATCGGCAGATTGCGCCAGGGGTTCCGTCCGCGCGCAGTATCACACGCCCACTTAGTTGCGTGAATGCGCTCATATCGGGTTTATTTTAAGTATACCACGGAACTGTCACGCCGTAACACGCTCGCTTGGGCCGTGCATCAGCAGATTGCGCTAGGGGTACCGTCCGCGCGAGGTATCACACGCCCACTTATTTACGTGAATGCGCTCATATCGAGTTTAAGTATACCACGGCACTGTCACGCCGTAACACACTCGCTTGGACCGTGAATCGGCAGATTGCGCCAGGGGTACCGTCCGCGCGAGGCATCACACGCCCCCTTATTTGCGTGAATGCGCTCATATCAAGTTTATTTTAAGTATACCACGGCACTGTCATGCCGTAACCCGCTCGCTAGGGCCATGCATAAGCAGATTGCGCCAGGGGTATCGTCCGCGCGCAGTATCACACGCCCACTTAGTTGCGTAAATGCGCTCATATCGAGTTTATTTTAAGTATACCACGGAACTGTAACGCCGTAACACGCTCGCTAGGGCCGTGTATCAGCAGATTGCGCCAGGGGTACCGTCCGCGCAAGCTATCACACGCCCACTTAGTTGCGTGAATGTGCTCATATCAAGTTTATTTTAAGTATACCACGGCAGTGTCACGCCGTAAAACGCTCGCTAGGGCCAGGAATCGGCAGATTGCGCCAGGGGTAGCGTCCGCGCGGGGTATCACACGCCCACTTAGTTGCGTGAATGTGCTCATATCAAGTTTATTTTAAGTATACCACGGCAGTGTCACGCCGTAAAACGCTCGCTAGGGCCAGGAATCGGCAGATTGCGCCAGGGGTACCATCCGCTCGAAGTATCACACACCCACTTAGTTGCGTGAATGCGCTCATATCGAGTTTATTTTAGGTATACCACGGCACTGTCACGCCGTAGCACGCTCGCTAGGGCCATGCATCAGCAGAATGCGCCAGGGGTACCGTCCGCCGAGGTATCACACGCCGACTTAGTTGCGTGAATGCGCTCATATCGAGTTTAAGTATACCACGGCACTGTCACGCAGTAACACGCTCGCTTGGGCCGTGAATCGGCAGATTGCGCCAGGGGTACCGTCCGCGCGAGGCATCTCTCGCCCCCTTAGTTGCGTGAATGCGCTCATATCGAGTTTATTTTAGGTATACCACGGCACTGTCACGCCGTAACACGCTCGCTAGGGCCTTGTATGAGCAGATTGCGCCAGGGGTACCGTCCGCGCAAGGTATCACCAGCCCACTTAGTTGCGTGAATGCGCTCATATCAAGTTTATTTTAATTATACCACGGCAGTGTCACGCCGTAAAACGCTCGCTAGGGCCATACATCAGCAGATTGCGCCAGAGGTACCGTCCGCGCAAGGTATCACATGTCCACTTAGTTGCATGAATGCGCTCATATCAAGTTTATTTTAAGTATACCACGGCAGTGTCATGCCGTGACACGCTCGCTAGGGCCATGCATCAGCCGATTGCGCCAGGGGTACCGTCCGCGCGAAGTATCACACGCCAACTTAGTTGCGTGAATGCGCTCATATCGGGTTTATTTTAAGTACACCACGGAACTGTCACGCCGTAACACGCTCGCTTGTGCCGTGCATCAGCAGATTGCGCTAGGGGTACCGTCCAGGCGAGGTATCACACGCCCACTTATTTACGTGAATGCGCTCATATCGAGTTTAAGTATACCACGGCACTGTCACGCCGTAACCCGCTCGCTAGGGCCAAGCATAAGCAGATTGCGCCAGGGGTACCGTCCGCGCGCAGTATCACACGCCCACTTAGTTGCGTGAATGCGCTCATATCGGGTTTATTTTAAGTATACCACAGCACTGTAACGCCGTAACACGCTCGCTTGGGCCGTGAATCGGCAGATTGCGCCAGGGGTACCGTCCGCGCGAGGCATCACACGCCCCCTTATTTGCGTGAATGCGCTCATATCAAGTTTATTTTAAGTATACCACGGCACTGTCACGCCGTAACCCGCTCGCTAGGGCCATGCATAAGCAGATTGCGCCAGGGGTACCGTCCACGCGCAGTATCACACGCCCACTTAGTTGCGTGAATGCGCTCATATCGGGTTTATTTTAAGTATACCACGGAACTGTCACGCCGTAACACGCTCGCTAGGGCCGTGTATCAGCAGATTGCGCCAGGGGTACCGTCCGCGCAAGGTATCACACGCCCACTTAGTTGCGTGAATGCGCTCATATCAAGTTTATTTTAAGTATACCACGGCACTGTCACACCGTAACCCGCTCGCTAGGGCCATGCATAAGCAGATTGCGCCAGGGGTACCGTCCGCGCGAAGTATCACACGCCAACTTAGTTGCGTGAATGCGCTCATATCGGGTTTATTTTAAGTATATACCACGGCACTGTCACGCCGTAACACGCTCGCTAGGGCCGTGTATCAGCAGATTGCGCCAGGGGTGCCGTCCGCGCGGTATCACACGCCCACTTAGTTGCGTGAATGCGCTCATATCAAGTTTATTTTAAGTATACCACGGCAGTGTCATGCCGTAAAACGCTCGCTAGGGCCATACATCAGCAGATTGCGCCAGGGGTACCGTCCGCGCAAGGTATCACACGAACAATTAGATGCGTGAATGCGCTCATATCGAGTTAAAGTATACCACGGCACTGTGACGCCGTAACACGCTCGCTTGGGCCGTGAATCGGCAGATTGCGCAGGGGTTCCGTCCGCGCGCAGTATCACACGCCCACTTAGTTGCGTGAATGCGCTCATATCGGGTTTATTTTAAGTATACCACGGCAGTGTCACGCCGTGACACGCTCGCTAGGGCCATGCATCAGCAGATTGCGCCAGGGGTACCGTCTGCGGGAGGTATCACACGACCACTTAGTTGCGTGAATGCGCTCATATCAAGTTTATTTTAAGTATACCACGGCAGTGTCACGCCGTGACACGCTCGCTAGGGCCATGCATCAGCAGATTGCGCCAGGGGTACCGTCTGCGGGAGGTATCACACGAACAATTAGATGCGTGAATGCGCTCATATCGAGTTAAAGTATACCACGGCACTGTCACACCGTAACACGCTCGCTTGGGCCGTGAATCGGCAGATTGCGCCAAGGGTACCGTCCGCGCAAGGTATCACACGTCCACTTTGTTGCATGAATGCGCTCATATCAAGTTTATTTTAAGTATACCACGGCAGTGTCACGCCGTGACACGCTCGCTAGGGCCATGCATCAGCAGATTGCGCCAGGGGTACCGTCTGCGCGAGGTATCACACGCCCACTTAGTTGCGTGAATGCGCTCATATCGAGTTTAAGTATACCACGGCACTGTCACGCCGTAACACGCTCGCTTGGGCCGTGAATCGGCAGATTGCGCCAGGGGTACCGTCCGCGCGAGGCATCACACGCCCCCTTATTTGCGTGAATGCGCTCATATCAAGTTTATTTTAAGTATACCACGGCACTGTCACGCCGTAACCCGCTCGCTAGGGCCATGCATAAGCAGATTGCGCCAGGGGTACCGTCCGCGCGCAGTATCACACGCCCACTTAGTTGCGTAAATGCGCTCATATCGAGTTTATTTTAAGTATACCACGGAACTGTAACGCCGTAACACGCTCGCTAGGGCCGTGTATCAGCAGATTGCGCCAGGGGTACCGTCCGCGCAAGGTATCACACGCCCACTTAGTTGCGTGAATGCGCTCATATCGGGTTTATTTTAAGTATACCACGGCACTGTCACGCCGTAACACGCTCGCTAGGGCCGTGTATCAGCAGAATGCGCCAGTGGTACCGTCCGCCGAGGTATCACACGCCGACTTAGTTGCGTGAATGCGCTCATATCGAGTTTATTTTAGGTATACCACGGCACTGTCACGCCGTAGCACGCTCGCTAGGGCCATGCATCAGCAGAATGCGCCAGGGGTGCCGTCCGCCGAGGTATCACACGCCGACTTAGTTGCGTGAATGCGCTCATATCGAGTTTAAGTATACCACGGCACTGTCACGCCGTAACACGCTCGCTTGGGCCGTGAATCGGCAGATTGCGCCAGGGGTACCGTCCGCGCGAGGCATCTCTCGCCCCCTTAGTTGCGTGAATGCGCTCATATCGAGTTTAAGTATACCACGGCACAGTCACGCCGTAACACGCTCGCTTGGGCCGTGCATCAGCAGATTGCGCAAGGGGTACCGTCCGCGCGAGGTATCACACGCCCACTTAGTTGCGTGAATGCGCTCATATCGAGTTTATTTTAAGTATAGCACGGCACTGTCACGCCGTAACACGCTCGCTTGGGCCGTGCATCAGCAGATTGCGCAAGGGGTACCGTCCGTGCGAGGCATCACACGCCCCCTTAGTTGCGTGAATGCGCTCATATCGAGTTTATTTTAGGTATACCACGGCACTGTCACGCCGTAACACGCTCGCTTGGGCCGTGAATCGGCAGATTGCGCCAGGGGTACCGTCCGCGCGAGGCATCACACGCCCCCTTATTTGCGTGAATGCGCTCATATCAAGTTTATTTTAAGTATACCACGGCACTGTCACGCCGTAACCCGCTCGCTAGGGCCATGCATAAGCAGATTGCGCCAGGGGTACCGTCCGCGCGCAGTATCACACGCCCACTTAGTTGCGTGAAAGCGCTCATATCGGGTTTATTTTAAGTATACCACGGAACTGTCACGCCGTAATACGCTCGCTAGGGCCGTGTATCAGCAGATTGCGCCAGGGGTACCGTCCGCGCAAGGTATCACACGCCCACTTAGTTGCGTGAATGTGCTCATATCAAGTTTATTTTAAGTATACCACGGCAGTGTCACGCCGTAAAACGCTCGCTAGGGCCATGCATCAGCAGATTGCGCTAGGGGTACCATCCGCGCAAGGTATCACACGCCCACTTAGTTGCGTGAATGCGCTCATATCGGGTTTATTTTAAGTATACCACGGCACTGTAACGCCGTAACACGCTCGCTTGGGCCGTGAATCGGCAGATTGCGCCAGGGGTACCGTCCGCGCGAGGCATCACACGCCCCCTTATTTGCGTGAATGCGCTCATATCAAGTTTATTTTAAGTATACCACGGCACTGTCACGCCGTAACCCGCTCGCTAGGGCCATGCATAAGCAGATTGCGCCAGGGGTACCGTCCACGCGCAGTATCACACGCCCACTTAGTTGCGTGAATGCGCTCATATCGGGTTTATTTTAAGTATACCACGGAACTGTCACGCCGTAACACGCTCGCTAGGGCCGTGTATCAGCAGATTGCGCCAGGGGTACCGTCCGCGCAAGGTATCACACGCCCACTTAGTTGCGTGAATGCGCTCATATCAAGTTTATTTTAAGTATACCACGGAACTGTCACGCCGTAACACGCTCGCTAGGGCCGTGTATCAGCAGATTGCGCCAGGGGTACCGTCCGCGCAAGGTATCACACGCCCACTTAGTTGCGTGAATGCGCTCATATCAAGTTTATTTTAAGTATACCACGGCACTGTCACGCCGTAACCCGCTCGCTAGGGCCATGCATAAGCAGATTGCGCCAGGGGTACCGTCCGCGCGCAGTATCACACGCCCACTTAGTTGCGTGAATGCGCTCATATCGGGTTTATTTTAAGTATACCACGGAACTGTCACGCCGTAACACGCTCGCTAGGGCCGTGTATCAGCAGATTGCGCCAGGGGTACCGTCCGCGCAAGGTATCACACGCCCACTTAGTTTCGTGAATGCGCTCATATCAAGTTTATTTTACGTAAACCACGGCACTGTCACGCCGTAACACGCTCGCTAGGTCCATGCATCAGCAGATTGCGCTAGGGGTACCATCCGCTCGAAGTATCACACGCCCACTTATTTGCGTGAATGCGCTCATATCGGGTTTATTTTAAGTATACTACGGCACTGTCATGCCGTAACACGCTCGCTAGGGCCGTGTATCAGCAGATTGCGCCTGGGGTACCGTCCGCGCGAGGCATCACACACCCACTTAGTTGCGTGAATGCGCTCATATCGAGTTTTATTTTAGGTATACCACGGCACTGTCACGCCGTAACACGCTCGCTTGGTCCATGCATCCGCAGATTGCGCCAGGGGTACCGTCTGCGGGAGGTATCACACGAACAATTAGATGCGTGAATGCGCTCATATCGAGTTAAAGTATACCACGGCACTGTCACACCGTAACACGCTCGCTTGGGCCGTGAATCGGCAGATTGCGCCAAGGGTACCGTCCGCGCAAGGTATCACACGTCCACTTTGTTGCATGAATGCGCTCATATCAAGTTTATTTTAAGTATACCACGGCAGTGTCATGCCGTGACACGCTCGCTAGGGCCATGCATCAGCAGATTGCGCCAGGGGTACCGTCTGCGCGAGGTATCACACGCCCACTTAGTTGCGTGAATGCGCTCATATCGAGTTTAAGTATACCACGGCACTGTGACGCCGTAACACGCTCGCTTGGGCCGTGAATCGGCAGATTGCGCAGGGGTTCCGTCCGCGCGCAGTATCACACGCCCACTTAGTTGCGTGAATGCGCTCATATCGGGTTTATTTTAAGTATACCACGGAACTGTCACGCCGTAACACGCTCGCTTGGGCCGTGCATCAGCAGATTGCGCTAGGGGTACCGTCCGCGCGAGGTATCACACGCCCACTTATTTACGTGAATGCGCTCATATCGAGTTTAAGTATACCACGGCACTGTCACGCCGTAACACACTCGCTTGGACCGTGAATCGGCAGATTGCGCCAGGGGTACCGTCCGCGCGAGGCATCACACGCCCCCTTATTTGCGTGAATGCGCTCATATCAAGTTTATTTTAAGTATACCACGGCACTGTCACGCCGTAACCCGCTCGCTAGGGCCATGCATAAGCAGATTGCGCCAGGGGTACCGTCCGCGCGCAGTATCACACGCCCACTTAGTTGCGTAAATGCGCTCATATCGAGTTTATTTTAAGTATACCACGGAACTGTAACGCCGTAACACGCTCGCTAGGGCCGTGTATCAGCAGATTGCGCCAGGGGTACCGTCCGCGCAAGGTATCACACGCCCACTTAGTTGCGTGAATGCGCTCACATCGGGTTTA
>JARKHS020015899.1:0-41305 GCA_030143305.2 Amblyomma americanum
GTTTCTTCTTTAAGCCCACGCTTATAGCTTGCTACCCTACTAATCATTCTCGCCACTTGTTCACAGATTCGGATGCAAAAAAAAATTCAAAATGTGAATTGAATCCCCGTCGCTTTCCTGCATATGTAACCAGTACAAGTCGCAACGCATTCGCTGATGCGGTTCTTAAAACTGGAATGCGCAAGAAACCACACAGGACAAACCATGATGTCTTTAAAAAAGAAAGATGGACGCCCTTTATTGTACTCATTGACGTACGTTTGGCACTTCAGAAGCCAAAGTTACGCTTCAACGCGATACAGTATGTACATATTGTTGCTACCGCGACCGCCATAGTCATCATCATCACCATCGTCATCACATACACATATATATATATCTGTTGGTGTTGGTGTCGATTCGCTGTTGAGCTTTAGTGCGAATACATGAGTGTGTGGTATTTACAAGAAGCCTTGAAGTCCTCCATACACGTGGCAATACTGGCGCTGCGCGGGAGAACTGCGGGATAAAAATCCCAAGATATTTTAGCAACACTGTTGGGGACAAAGTAAGACCAAACATCTCAAGCTGAATGCAGATGAATAACTGCGCAAATGAAGGTGACCTTTTGCAGCTCATTGCTTCGGCAACTTGCAAGGCGATAACTGACTACCCCAATAAGGTTTCTGAATTTCGCTGAAGTTAACTGAAACATTAAGAGAACTCTTTTTTGTTTCTGCAAGCCGTAGATTTTTTACACCCTCAATATCATCTTCCTATTGCTCAATATAAAGTACGCGAATATGTTTCCTAAAATCGCGCTCTAGTTCGCCACGCCAGCGTTACCAGGTAGGCTGGGATGAACGTTAGTCATGCCTTTATGAAGTCGACGTATTTATGAAACGCGAAAAAAACAAACTTCGGACTAATATATACACGTGTGCGCTGCTAAGGTGAGCATGCTTGCCCCTGCGTTTACGAGCCAGCACATTCTACACGTCGAGCCAGCACATTCTACAAGGCTTAAACAGACCCAACATTTTGCGTACTCAGGTAAGAAGAAAACTCTTTGGAATGGACGCGACGAAATCTTAACTGAGTGCGTAGTTTATGGAGCACCGCTGACCTTATTAAAATTACTAGAGGTTAGAAGTAGTTAGAATTTCCGAGAGCTAATGATCATGTCTGAAGGCCATATTAGAATTTATTAGAATATTCGAATTTCACTTGAATATCTGCCATTCTCCGAACATTATGCACCAGCTAGTCCAACAAGACGTTCTAGTGAAAAATAAACTGAACCCGTGTCGCTTCGCGCAGCCGTTATACTTAATTGTGCTTTGATAATTTATCAGATAGTCGTTTGTCCTGCTGTCGTGGCGCCAAATACTTTATTTGAGAACCAAGCTATTCCTTGCAGCTTTCACAAAAGAACAGCTTTTCCTGATATGGCTATAATGTTAAGATTAGTTTTTTATTCAAACGTGATTTAATTACTCTAAACATAAACCAACTTTTAGATAAATTGATTTCTTTACCAATTTATAAACACCAACTTGGTTACTTCTGGAGTTGTGTGGAACCAAAATAAAAATAAAATACCTCTTCCTCGTAGGCATTCTGAAAGGAACATATAAACACATCGCTAGTCGACTTCCTTTGGCACTCATTACATTTCCTGAGACTCAAACCACGCAGCGACCACAAACAAGCTGGTCTTCTAGTTAAGTCCTGCGAAACATCAGGCTTGTTATTGTTTTAATTTTATTTTTGCTTGTTATCGAACTTGACTGCGCACGACCAAGACTGCGCTGGATGCGATAATGCATATTTTGTTCAGTGATAAGAAGTCGATTTAAAGTTGAGTTAAATTTGTATCTATAGATGCTTGCTTCAGCAAGAGCTTGCAACTGAATAGCAACCCCTGCATCTGCCTCTCGCTTTGAAGTGGCAGTAATTGTGCCTGTTTACTGATCTAGTTCTCAAAAATCCCATTTTTGTTTTTCTTTCTCCTGCATATTAAGATCATGTCATAAACACAACTGTATGACAGATAGACAACGGTTCGTAACAAGATATGTCACATTTAATGATTCCACGTCGTGATAAACCTCTGACAAGTCAATTTCTGGCCTGAAATTCTGTTTTTCTCGTGGTATATTAAAGAAGGTGTAGATAAATAATTTTTCTGAGCCGAGACATGATTGCGCTGCTACACTCTTTCAGCGTTTTCGTAAAAGACAGCACAGAAACTTCCTCATGGGCAACCTAAGTCACATCTATTCGTTCCTGTTCAGAGCGCGCGAGGATTGTTCTTGCCGAGTCCCAATGATCGGCAGGCTGTGTACGGTAACTTCGCATGCGTGATGGCGGTGTTTGTGCTGCTAACGTGAAGCGCGAAATGGCAACGAAGTGTCGTTCGGCATTCTACTTGGCTACGGTTTTCAAAAATGCGTACTTGCGAGGAATGGTTTGATAAAGAGATTAGTGTCATTGCAGACAAGAGACTATGACGCGCCTCTACGGTCTTGGATGAGTAGAGCAAGCGACCTTCTCTCCTCCTCCCACTGACCCAGGCGACTCGCTCTAGCGTGACTGGACGCTATCATCGGACAATGCAGGCTGTACACGTGACCTGTACGCCATATGTGCACCGCCGTCATCTCTATTATTTTAGAATGCACAAGAAACTGATTAAAGCAATGGTGTTAAGTTGAACAGGGAGCAAATTAGTGCTATTCATAGCCCTGCAAGGAGCACTGAACACAAAGTAGAGCTGAAATGTAATAGATTTAAAAGGGCGTGGCCTTGTTACGGCTTTTTTTTTTACTTGCGCCTGAGAAATTAGTTTGAAATGAACGAATCTGGCATCCTAATCCGCATTATAGTCATCCATCGAGAACCCTGCCGTGAACCAGGAACTTTTTTTTTAAAGTACATTAAGGTATTTCACGTAAGTACCAAACGTGAGAATTTTGTCCAAACTTATATAAGCGTGTTGGGTGGGGACGTGCTTTCGCAAATATTTTCAGAAGGTGCACAATTAAATCATTTAACGTCCATCTCCTCAGACTAAGTAGCAAGAACATGATTCACTTGGGTGTCCAATTAGGACTAACATAATCACAGATCAGCTGTACGAACGCCCAGCCTATAATAATAAAAAGATCATAGTTTGCCTGTCTGTTTTTCGCTCAAGCACTAGGTACAGTTTGGACTAAGGCGAGACGTTTCCCCAAGTCCACTGAACAGACACAGTAGTGCACCCTTGACTAGTATCGTTCCGTGTCCGGTGAACAGAAGCAGTAGTGCGCCTTTCACTACTATCGTTCGGTGACAGCTCATACAGCACACATGCGAGAAAACGGAAGTAAAAAAACCACAAAAGTAAAACAGAACGGGAGCCAAAAAGTTCGCGTTGCGGCAAAACGCATATGCGGCGTCCGTCCCCTTCTTTCGCCGACTTGGAAAATTGCCTCGCGTCACGGAAGATTGGTGGCGATGCCTCGTTCGATTTTTGTTGAGCGGTTGGCGCGCTGTTTCCCGTGTCGCCGCCGCCGCTTACACCGTCGCTCGGCGCGGCGCTGTCGAGTCCCGCACGGCGTACGTGATGGCGGTCACCGATACCACCGCCAGAGGGCGGCCGAGGCAAGCCGCAGCACGTCACGACAGGAGCCACACGAGGCCGATGACGAGCGCCAGTGATGTGGACAGCACCGAGCTGCTTAGCTGCGTCGAGCCACCGTGCAGTTGCAAGTCTGCAAAGGAAAGTTGAACAGGGAAGCGGTGAGATCACATTAAGGAAGCCACTTTAAAAGAAATTGGCGTGCCTCTGTGACCGTAGAGATGTCATGCAAGCTATCAACCTCAAATTGACACGCCAACTTGACGCCAAGCAGGAAACAGAAGCAACATAATCAATCACAGGCAACAAAGCTCACATGAGTTTCGAAAAGCAATGCATTTGAAGATACTTTAACGTGCTTCTTTGCTTGGGGGTTACAACCAACATCATGGGAATGGATGCATGATTTAGGTTTAGGTTTACGCGGTTGAACATTCCAAAGCGGCTCAGGCTATTAGAAACGCCGTAGTGAAGGGCTCCGGAAATTTCGACCTCCTGGAGTTCGTTAACGTGCACTGACATCGCACAGCACACGGACGCCTTTAGCGTTTCGCCTACATCCAAACTCAACCGGCCTCGAAAAAAATCGATTTTTGAGGAAAGGAAATGATGCAGTAACTTCCGGCCTCGCAAAAAGTTAAGCCAAAACTTCAGAAATGAAGAGAGTGAGGAATTGAGAAGAATGTGTTCTTTGTCTGCTTTCAACTTTGGACTCTTGGGACAGTGTGTTGAGTCACGCCACCCGAATATGCAGAGCATTAGTGGGATGAGGAGAGTGTAAATTTGCCAAGGGCATGTGCTTGTTCTGCGTTGAGTGGCAGGTGTGGTTGGGCTAAAATTGGCGGCTTTTTCTTGTGTTTTGGTATTGTTTAGCAATTTTCTATTTACATGTTGCGTCGTCTTCAGCTGATGTTGGAGTTGGCAAGGGGATCAAGGGCGCCCGGACGTTGATCAACGGGCCTCAGCGGATCAAGCGCTCTTTTTCACTGGGCCTCAGTGCTGGCCTTGAATAAAGTCGTTCTTCCTCCGCCTCTTTTGCGACCTAAGCACTCTTAGGCATTGTACGTAGTCTCGTTGTTATATGAGGCCTGTCCCTGACGCATTAACGGGGGAACAAGCTGGGAGGTATCAGTTGCTGACGCTTTGGCGGACGCGGTCTTTGCGACAAGCGTTTTCTTTCAATTTTTTTTCTTTCACATCTCTGTCAACTCTCCTCTGCCTGCATGTGGTAGTGACGGAGGCTCAACTGGAGCCAGTTGACAGTTGCACGCAGTTTCCTCTTCATTTTTCCTTCATTCTTTCCTCTTCAGGAACGGGTGGGCACCTGGTGATATGAACTGGTGATGTTAACTCTCTTGTGAAGACATGTCTGTTTACTCTCCTTGTCGTTTTAACTAGGCCTTGCACATAATGTACCTAAACGTATGCTGCCCTTTTCTCCTTCTAAGTAGAAGCCTCGGAGGTCGGTCTCGGCGCCTCGCGAGTCATATCACCAACAATCGGCGAAGCGACGCATATAGGTCCCTAGGGACACATTCTGTAGGACAGCAAGCCAGACATGCAGATGGCGAATGCGAGGAAGGCTTGTAAACGGTATGAAAAACTGTTCCTTGAAGCACGACTTCATGTGAAGATAACGACAGCCAATGGATTTCAATGTAATAAATTTTAATTGTGTGCGAGCGCTTCCATTCAGCCAGGAGTAATCAATTCGAAACCAAAAACGCGACACGTAAAATTTTCTTTGTTTACTCTTTAAACGATGAAATTGTGTTGCCTTTCCGGTTCTGTTCTCTTGAGTATTATATAATGCTTTTTGCGTGGTCAGGGTTTAGCGTCTCAATTATAACCTTTATTTTTTTGGAGGCCATTTATCGTGTTGCTACTGACCGGATACTCACCTCCAATTTTCACAACAGCCGGTGTGTAAGACGGCCGCTGATCTCTGGATGCCTCGGAAAGGTCTTGAGGCTTGGTTGTGGCCACGGCTGGATAACGTCATGCAAAAAAGTGCCACTCACCACATTGCACACCAAAGTTATAAGCGGCGCAGCTAAAGTACTACGAGATACATGGCAAGGCTGGACACACTACTTCAGTGTAGATTATCTCTTCAGCTTCAGTAAAGCTCGTGATGGTTGTTAATGAAGCCACAGATTTGCAAAATTCTAGTTACAACTACTCTAGGAGAAAATAAAGCAGCCGGTGCACACAAGAGCTTGCCTATGTCACTGGAGAATAGCTATAGATAATATAATGAAAAGTATACGTATAGAGCAAAGCAACTAAAGTTTACCAGCTTTTAAAGAGGAAAACAGTGATGTCCCTTCACGCACGCTTCACCTCCAACAGAAAAGCAATCCGTCAAAACGGCGTGGTCAAATATTTTCGCCACAGTCTTTTTTCTGTCCATTTGGAAACTTTATACTTCCTCGTATCCCAGCTACAAATAAATAATGTCTCTTCTTAAATTTTCAAACGAACCGCCTGAATATAAATTGCCTGTAGCGCGCTCAGACATAATAAACAGATCACACGTGGGTTCGTACATTCCCTCATTGCCTTTTTCCTGCTTTCATTTCTATTATATCAAACTATATACGCTGACTGGGTGCTTGAGGAAAGTAGTACTTTGAAATGTTTTTCTTTTAACGCGTCACAACTACGCCTATTAAGGACAATACTCCCTCTGAATTATCTGAGTTACCCAAAATAATGCTCGTGGGGCTGTCGTTTCTATTTCTAGTGGTATCCGAACATCGCATTATGCTTTGAGCAGCATTATGTCTTTAGCAAACAGCTGCAAATGCAGACCGAAACAATCCAAAGACGAAAATATTAAGGCTAAAGCCTTTAATGGCTCATGCTCGCGACCCTGTCCGTCCGTCCGTCCGTCCGTTACGCTTTTCAACAACTAAGAAACATAAGAAAAAAAACTTTTCTGACGATGGGATTCGAACCACCATCCACCCGTTCCGCAGCCGAGCGTGCTAACGACTACGCTACATCCTGCCAACGCATATGTAGTTATCCTTGTTCAGGACGCTGGAAAGTTTTTGCGGAAAGGCGTCTAATCAGACGGATGCCTCGCTAACGCCCTCCAGTGTTTCCAGCATTTAAGATTCACAAACAGTTGTGTACTTAATCGCCCTCTTAACCGCACATCGTTGACACAAGCAACACTGTCGCGCTAAAGGCTTTCTCCTCACCGCACTTTAGGTCAACAAAGTGCCCCCCCCCCCCCCCCTTTCCCTGAATTTTTTTTTTTTTACTACCCTCAGTCCTGCAGATAATCCCGTGTAGGGTACCGGGGACGCGTACAATTCGTAGTTTCTCTTTTCGTGGTTCTCGTGGATTTCTGAAGATACGACCAGTAATGTATCAGGCTATCAGTGCTGCGGCTAGGAAGTTGCATCTTTTTCCCCCTTACGGGGAGAGTGGGGAATTATTTCTCGTCAAATTTCTCACTTCTCTACACTACTGCGCGTGAAATCAAACCAACAATTAGAAAGATATTAGTCTAAGCAGTGCAATAACCAGCTTCAAGCGCCGCCCACTCGACAGATTGCGCTAAAATTTCGATCTCTGTCTCCCATGTGTCGTGGTTCGACACTTTATTGTTCGGATGCGCGAGCACTCGGAGCCACTCACCCCTGTCGCTGGGCCTGGTGAGGGAGTTCCGCATCTGACCGTTGCGCAGTTTCTCCGATTTCGCTCGGAACGCCTCGGGCGAGTGGGACGTCGACGACGAGCTGGCCGGAATCTCTGCAGTGCAAAACGCAATAATTTCCCGTCAGACGCAGATAAGAATGAAGACTGCAGATCACGGCTATGTTTTACTTTACTTTCTCCCATCTACTAGTTAGTAGCGCAGATTTTACTATCTAAATTGGAAATATTTTATAAGGTCTGAACACCGCGAAGATTTCTGTGTTTGTTCAATATTTTTTTACTATAGAGGTGAGATTAGATCCTTATTGTTTCTATTTGTTTAAAATACTTTTGACTTGCGTAGCTAAACATTGCAGAGCTGAGTACAGGTTCCAATATAAAAAAAATGAACACAAATGTCTGGGCAGCATGGAGCAGCTAAAGCAGTGATCGGCCTGTCTAATGTATTCCAAAACTACACGCGCTGAAGAAAAAAAATAAATAGCACCATAGTGATGACTCGAGAAACATTTAAATGGCTGCATCACGTGTGTGGTACAGAGCTGCATTAAGAACAAATCCTGGTTGAATATGGCGGCGTGGATGCCATTATGCAATACAATGTAGCGCTCCTGCATAAGCGTATAGCCTAGACAAAGGAACTGATAACATGACGGAGTGAGAAAGCGAGAAACTGCTGATATAAAAGCGACAAATAAATCTCATTACGTTCTTTTCAACCGACCGAGCTTTTGAGATCGCGGTACTGACGACGCGGTGAAAAAGTGCGGGAATTATTGTGAAGCAGTCTTATGGAAGGTTCGTACGCAGTAAGCTTGCATTCTGTTCCGCAAACACTTCATTCTCGTTTTAAGAAGCCCAACTTTCCTTGCGCTTTTGCGCTGAATACATATTAGTGCTAGGTTCCGGAATGTGAAAATTCACGCAAATTGTATTCTGGTTCTACTGGCTCGAATACAAGCATTTATATACCGTAGACCCACAGCGTTGCACCTAACTTCGCCCAAAAACACAGAGTACTTGGCTCTTTCAAGTTGAAGTGCAGTGAGCACCTTGTAAGAGTCACGTTTCATGTGAAGGGAGCCCTGTTATGCGTATATTCTCCTATCTTGCACATTAATTTCCCGCTTTACAGTCGCTAAGAAATGGAAATTATTGTTTGCTCTTTGTTCTTGCCAAAAGTTGCACGAAAAGCTTAGTTATAACGTGAAAACAAGATTTCATCAAATATCGCATTTCACACTTGCTCATTCGTAGTGAAATTTCAGTAATTGAGGAAACTTGCCACTATCTCACAGCGGCCAATAGAATCGCAAGACCCCTATACAAATCATACGAAGTTGAATGAATCATTAGAATTTCCATGCCCACGTTTCATAAACCCTAGTGCTTGGTTGAATGATCCTGAAGAAATCGCATAATTTTTTAGAAGATCAGCAATCTAAGACACCACGACACATTGAGCGCTTTTTTCTTATACGAATATGTTATAGAACATTTCGATTATGATCAGAAAGTCGGCTAGTCTTCATCACTTCGTGTAAATATAAATTATCCCGACATGTCGAAGAGACATAAAACATATCGATCTGATTGGAGGGATATCAAACCAAACTTAAGAACCAACATTTTATAGTGTGCTAAACAACCCGTTCAGAAAACAGGTGGATGAGGAAAGGCAGGGAGGTTAACCGGAAGCATAACCGGTTTGCTACTCTGCATACGGGGAAAGGGGTGAGGCGATAAAAAGATGGAGAGAAGAGAGTAGCAGGAAACAGTAAACCATTCTACTTGCACGGAAAGACAAATGGACTCATTATATTTATTATTACGCTTTTGTTTTTGCACCACCGGCCTGTCTTATAAGCGCAAAGGCGTTAAATGATGCAAACCGATGGCTGTGAAAGCCGTTTTGTGCGTGTCTCAATGTCGCTAGCTCTCTCAAGCGCTCTTAGCAATTAAGAAGAATAATCGATCAAACGAAGAGCAACAGAGAATCAACGCCGAATATTACAAAGGCAAATACGTGTGTTTTGCAACGAGCTGCGAGAGATGATGGATATGAAAACTTGTGGCAGAGTAAGTGCCAGCGAACAATGGTAATTACGCACTTACGCCAGCCCATTGCACCTGCTCATCTGTGAAGTAAGAACAAAGTGCAACTGCCAGATGATAGAGTCACGCAGCCAGCGCGTCTTTTTTGTTATTAATATTCCAGTTTTGGTCCCTAGTAAATGGGGATAGAATTTGATAAGCTGCTCACCGTTAATTTTTTTTTCTTCATCGTTCTGACCTTGAAGCCGAGAGCTAATGTATTTGGCTACAGATGCGATTGATCAAAGGCAATAAACTTTTTGCTGAGGCCTTATCTATAAGGCGGGGATTCTATCTTTTGTTGTTGAGCTAAATTTTCACGTCACCTGAGCATGTAGAACTTCCAGCTAAAAGCTGCTCAAAATCTGCGACCTTAACTCCCCTAGCATTGGCTTGGGTTATCCCCCCCCCCTTATACTCAAAATGATCACCGCTATGCACCAAATTAAGGGTATGTTAATAGACTTAGTGCAGTTTACCTCCCTGGGGCAATTCAACAAAAATGCTTTGTTTCTATTTCTAAAATCTCTGCATTTCTGCAATTAGCAAAGCAAACATTCGCGACCTATATCTAGTAAGTAGGGTATTGTTCATAAACGGCATATCAATACATTTAATAGAGTTTAAAATGTTATGTGCATCAAATGTTTCTGTTTTTTCTGGATGAAAGTAACTGCTTATTCGTTTCTTTCTGTTCATCTGGCAATGACATAAATATCTTAGGTGAATACAATATGCCGACACACCATCAAGTGCATGATATTAATTGAAATCGCTTTGCTAGAGAAGGGGCTTTTGTTTTGCATTTCATGCTAAGAGGAAGCTATATATGCCTCGATACAGCTAAAGTACAGTGCGATTACTTCTCACCATGAGAAAGCACGATGTTTACTCTTGCTTGTTACTTTTTGTGCGTGCTTCTTTGCATCTTGTCACCCCAGTCGTGCAGCAGCCACTCGTTACTCGTGCATTCACTTGTTTCATTACAGGCACTCTAAATAGCATGTAGGCTGCACGCGATATTCCAGAATGGCACTCAGCCTTAACCCGAGCCGAGAGAGAGCCAAAATTGTGACGTCACATAATCTCGTCGAAGGCCAGCAGTCCGGATTACTGTGGCTGCGCCACTAAGAGCTACTGCTCTCGAGCAAAAGGATCCTCCTGTAAACCTAGTTACGTTACTTTGAATTCAAAGTCTTCCCTACCGCAATGTATCGTTGTTTAATAGCGTTAGGTGCTAGTGTGACGTCCGGGAGATTCGTGTCGTCCGAAGCCACATGATTTTCCGACGTCACCATCACGTGGTCAACGGCTCGTGAGCGTGCCGTCACTCAGTCAACCGCTACCGTGTCCAAGAAGGTAGTCACTCCGAGGCCGTATTCGAAAGGACTTGGCGGACGTCGCCGGCAAGCGACGACTGCGAGAAGATCCGGAGTTCCAGGTCCATGAATCCAAGCGAAAGCTAGACAGTGAGAGCAACCTGACCTGCGAACTTGAGATGCCGAGAAGATGAGACAACAGCTCGGGGATCAGAAAATGCGTGCCAGCGAAGTCGAAGCGACCATACGCGAAAGACGAGAGAACCACGACGGTGCTATCATGGTATTTGAGTGTTAATTCAGCGCCAACACGTCCGCCTTTGCGTGTTTTCTCTGCTATAACCTCTCAAAGAAGACATCAATTTCAGTGGTATCTGTACGCTTTACCTCACCAATCATCTGTAAAATAATATAGAGGCTGATTTAAGCAACCTGCCAGCACCGATATTCGCAGCGTCTTTAATGCTAGCTAAGTGATATTTTTAACTTGTTTAATATTTGTCTCAAACGCAATGTCCCGTTAGCAGTCGACAGAGCTGCGCGCTACATTAGCAAGGAGGTAGCAGATGACACGTCGTCTGAGGTGAAGGATGCACAGAGAGTGTTGCGGAAGGCCGAGGTTGTGTTCGATCGCTGGACTTACGCAAGGAGCGGTGCCGCGTGACGATATCGTCGTCTCGAGCCTCTCTATTACGAAACAAGATTCGTGGTTTCGGCGAACACGTCCCCGGGCCAAAAAAAAAGAAACAGCAGGCGGCAGGGTTTAGTTACTTGACCGAAGCGATGGCCTAGTACTTTGAGCATCCCAAGCACGCGGGCGGTGTAGGTTTCGATCGCCGGTGCCTCCGGGTACCCACCGTTGAAACAAAGGATGCAAGCTTTGCCCTGTCCTGGTGCTTGCCTTGTTTATCGTTAAATTCTTGGAAAATGGGTCTTTAGCACGAACTTGAGCAGACGAAAAACACCTTGTGCCATGACTCTCTTTGACTACAGACTCTCTTGATTTATAAATCATCATCATCATTATCATCATCATAATCATCATCAGGGTTTAGTTACTTGTTGGTCAAGGACAGGCCGACTGCTTTTCGTGCCGCGTTGCTTACTTTGTAGGCAGCCAATGGATTTCTCTTACTGAGCCTGAGCTTTACACCTGCAGTCATTTCTGGCTGCAGGCTGGGCGCTAAGAAAAAATTTGGAGGAAAAGGCTGGCCCAGAAAGTAAAGTGTGCCCGCACTTCATCGACGAACGCCTCGAACTTAACTAAGTAACTCAGCTATGCTGCTCACCTAAATGGGTGACCAATGTCGTCTAGAACAAGCCTAAGCAGCGGTCCTCAGCACTGGAGGTCTGGACTAAGGCTCCCACCAGACTTCGGCAACTTTTCACTCTCTGTCTCAAAAAATGCTTTCACCACTGCCACCATTCCACTTCTGATTCGTTGGCAAAAGTTCAGCAGGTGAGACACGAGGCGATGGTCGCGTGCCAAAACACACTGCACAAGTAAAACAGCTAAAACGACAAGCCCTTATAAAACTGTATATTGAGTACTCTCACATATTCTGCTGACTGAACCGTTTTGATGCCACTTCCCTTACTAATTGAACACAGTGGCGGATACGCAATCATGTAACGCCACATAAGAGCCCATCATCATGAAAAAGTGTCTGAAAGATCCTCTTCTTAAAACTTCCCCTCCCACTCCTTTTGACTGCTCCGTAAATATCCGTAATAGCCCACCACCCTCAAGAATTTTCAACACACTGCTTCATCTTTCCGTAACCCCCGCCCCTCTCCCCCCCAACCCTACTTACCGTCATTTAAACAAGTTCAGAAGAAAACCAAATCAAAATCCCTGGCCCCTAAAAATAAATCTGCCGAAGCATTTTGGGCGCACCGTTTTTAGCAAAGTGTATAAATCAGGTAAATGAAAGGTCTCAAAGCATAAATACACCTGAACTGGCAGTGTATTAACAATGTAAATTCAGCGTTTCTTTTTTAATTTCGCAGTTATTATTTTGGCTTGAATACGCGAATCCGAGCTATAATTACATAATTACTATTCGCACAGGTACTATTAGGAAGCTCAAAGCAAAAGCTGAAAACGTAGTTTACATTGGCTAACTCTACTTTCAGTTCCTTGTTCAAAGCTTTGAGCGCAAAGCTTATCCGCGTAGCCCTCACCGAATTCTTTGCGAAGAAGGTAAGAAAAAAAAGAAGAAAGGAATTGTCTTGCAAAAGCAGCCTCTCTACGACCTTCCAAAATATTATAAAAGCAAAATTTCCCAGAAGAGCCTACCGTTAAGTCTGGCAGCGAGCAAGATAGAAGGTTCTGCGGTTTGGTCGCGGGATTCAAGGAACGAGGCAATTCATTTTCGCGAAGCAAAATTAAGCAAGAATGCAGCGGGCACTAGTGGCCGTTAAAGGTAAAAAAAGCAAAAAAAAAGGCACGTCGAGGGGCTCCAGGGGAGCGGGCGCGGCGATGAAGAAGGGATTTTAACGTTTTAATTACGGAAAAAGCGCGAAATTCCTCTCCCCAAATCCTTCTTTCGCGACTGCGAGTCCAGGCCGGGCGCCAAAACAGTCTGCTGTAGGAAACGACCCTCCCCGTGTGTTATGAATAGGCGGCGGCGGTGAGTGAACGGATGGGGAGAAAAAGGAAGTGGTCACGGGACCGGCTGGGGAAATAAATTTATATAGATAGGGACAAATAGAATCACCTTTCGTCTTAAGCCATCGCATTAAAGAAATGAAGAACAATTCAGAACACAACTAAACTCAAGGGCCTTTCATTCTTCTTAACCTGAACTAGCAGCCTTCTTTGTGCTTCGTTCAGGGAACTCGACTACTTTATAGCCCTCTTTCTCTCTCTCTCTCTCTCTCTCTCTCTCTCTCTCTCCTCTCTCTCTCTCTCTCTTCTTGTATAGATGCTATATTTATCCACTTATTTCTTCAGGCTCCACCCTCCACCCGCCACTCATTTTCTTCCCGCTGTTCTCACCGCTCTTACTTAAACTCTTTAAAGGGAAAGGAACGGCACAGGAAGCAGAGAGAGAGCTGGGGGGGGGGGGGGGGGGGAGTGGGGAGACGCACATCGTTTCCGCTCCGGAGAACGGAAAATTGAGAGCTGACGTGAATACCGCTGCGGTTTTGGGCTCCCCCTCACTCGCCTCGCCCATCCAAAAAGAAAGGTTAGGGAGGAAAAGGAGCGCGTGCTTTAGCGAGCGAGTGATGAACGCGTTCGATTATGCGTCCTTTCTATGGTTATCCACTTCTCTTCTCGCTCCCTGCGGCCCGTGTTCTTTCACGCCACAGCGTTGGCTCACTGCGATATTCTGAGCACTCAAACGCCCTTCCACATACTACAAAGTCCTCCAGCGGTTTGTGCAGGACGAGTGTGGACGCGCACACACGCATTACACACACATAGATTGGATTGCTAATGTGCCCCTTAACTCCAGCTCACTTACACTATCACTTGTGCGCACTGAACGATAAAACGATTTTAGCGCCAATACGTGCTAGACACGAGATAGAAGACAACACGGGCGCTTCTTGTTGTCTTTCTTGTGTGTAGTACGTCATGGCGCTAAAATCTTTTCGTTATGTCTGATAACCAACAAGCCCACCAGCTAACTCTTTTACTCACTGATATCGTCTCAAAATACAGCGGGAGAAAGAATCGAAACAAAA
This sequence comes from Amblyomma americanum, assembly GCA_030143305.2. Taxonomy (NCBI): domain Eukaryota; kingdom Metazoa; phylum Arthropoda; class Arachnida; order Ixodida; family Ixodidae; genus Amblyomma; species Amblyomma americanum. Next base: position 14,383 of record JARKHS020015899.1, read on the forward strand.
ATCACATTTGTCACTTTAAGCCGTTCCCACTGCAAGGCCCAGGTTCTCAGAGTGACGCGTATCCATCCAGGATCACGGGGATTTAGAACATTCTACGTATTTCCAAGCACGTGAGCATCGTGGTGATCCGTTCGCATTTGTCACAAGCCAATCACGTGGGCCTAAAGTGGTATCGTTCTTGACATTTCCATATCTCTCCAATGGTTTCTATTATGAAAAGCCCCCAGTACTACCACCATCGCGAGTAGGAAAATGCCATAAATACGGAAAACATATCACCGTCTAATTATTTTTGTATAAATGTGCAAACCCCCATGTGCAACATGTGAAAATGTCAGAAGTGTCTATGACAAACGGGACCCGTTCGTATTACTAAGTTTTCGAAACGTATCAAGAAGTCGGTAGCCCAAAGTGGAGTGGCCTCAAGCACATGACCTGCATTCGAGAGCCGAAAGCTCCATTCGAAATTGAAAATCACAGTAAGGTGTAAATTTTGTCCGCGTGTAAATATTAGCACAGCCTGCGATGAGTCTATCAAACGGGAAGTGTATCTTACTATCTATCATCTTAGCTTGCCGAAGAACTAGCGCTGCTTTTCGGGGAAGAAAATTTTATGCAGCTCTAGTATCCTGGCGTTTCTACGACCACAGCTTTTAAATACCTGCAGTTTCAAAGCTAAGAAGTTAATATGAAGTGGCCAGACCAACTCTCATGGCAAGAATTAAAAGGCGCACTTTATACTTTGCGAGCAGGCGTTGTAACTCATTTAAAAACGCTTTTATTGCGACAGTACGTGTAGTGTACTGTTGAAGCGGATATGGCAAGTTATTAACAGACCGGAAGAAATACTTGAAACCACCGCGTGACAAGAAAACGCTTTGTTTGTATACGTTTATAGACACAGTGTTAGAAGGCTTCTCACATGAGTGCAGACTGATCCGGTTACCTGCGAGTACGCCGCCATAGGAAGCAGTGACGAACCGTATGGTATACTTGAAGAGAACCGTTTCATTAGATGCGGCTGTAGCAAAATCCTGGGATGTTCAGCTTTCCCATTACTCGCAATAAGTGTATGGGATCTTTTTGCTATTATTTTTCCGTGCCCCCTGAGGCCGTTTCCGAGTAGCCAATCAATCGGGTTAAGCTGTAGTTATCCTTTCACTATTTCTTTCATGAACTCTAGCTATACGGGTGAGCAAAGGCTAAACTCGCAAAGAACGTCTCGCGCCTAAATGCTGACAAGAAAACCAACATGGGAAACGAAACACTGCACCAAACCCTGGCCAATCCCCAACCGTGGGTACGTGTCATCGTTTTTGAGGCAACAACACTGTGAGGAAGATGTCTGGGGATGTGATCAATCACCCGGAAGAACAGAGACTATATCCTAGCAAAGCAATATGGTTCCAGTCTTGTTTTTCGATACGGCTGCCGGAGCAGACAGAGCTTCTGTATTAATGGTGTGATACCGTATAACGATGCGGGATGGGAATCAAGATGCTGTGTGCATATCTCACGAACACAATGTCCCTTCTCCCCTCTCACCCTCCTTTCATTCTTTTCCTCTTGATCTGCAAACTGATTGCACTCAAACGTAGCCCTCATAGCTGTGTCCGTCCGTCCTTCTTTACTGTAAGACACTATAATAAACGACAGGCCATACCGAAAGTGGCACGCAGAAGAGAACAGTATCACTAGGTATAACTGTCTGTAAGGCTTACATCCGGGCGACAAGGTTGGAGCATCTTTGCCACTGCTTTATTATAGACCAAAAATGGGAATCTTATCCACAAAAGAAACTAAATGTGCAGGTACTCGTCGAGGGTAAAATAAAGCTGTTCATTGGTCGCTGGATGGCTGAAGTTCGCGATGCAAGTAAAGGTAGGCCAAGAAAATTCTGGAACCAAATAAACTGGCTGGGTATAAAGAATAAAAAAGGGCAGGAACGAATTCAAGCTGCCGAGGGAGAATGTCTAGAGGGAGACGACGCTGTGAACTGCATTACATCATTTATAGCTGAGCCATTTATGAGCGATGGTTGGGTAATCGCGTCAGAGGAGGAAGCAACACAGAACATCATAATAGAAAGCAGCTTAGAACTGACCAATCTGAACTGGAAGAAAGGCGGAAGCAAATATTCCCAAACGCACGTCCGCAGGGATAGACGAAATTCCAATCAAGCTAAACATTAAACTTCGTCCAAGAACCAAGGAAACGTTCTTAAAAGCATTGAAAACAGTCATAACAAATAATCAAATTCAGGACCGTTAGCGACAGAGCAAAATAAATTTGATTTATGAAGGGGATATAGGATGCACATAAAATCCTTCAAATCGATTACGATGGCATCTGTTATTTACAGGCTGACAATACAGGCGGTGAAATTAAAAATTCAGTCATGGGTAGAAAGCAATAAGATATTCGGAGAACTTCATAACAGGCTCAGAAGTGGTAGGCGGTTAGATGATAGTCTGTTGGTGCTTACCCCATGCATGGAGACACCAAAGGCGGAAAACAGATTTCTGTATTTAGCTTTCCTGAACATAACCGGTGCATACGACAACGTGAACAGGGAACGCCTATGAAACATATTAAACGGTGAATGCATCGGTCAAGAGATAATTGATTTCCTACAGAATATTTACCAGGATAAATACATTAAAATTAGATGGGGAGGGATACGAACTACGACAACTATCGATGTACGCAAATGATTAAGGCAAGGTTGTCATCTATCACCACTGCTGTTCATGCTTTATAAGATAAATATGGAAAGAAGGCTACCGGAAAGTAATCTAGGCTATAAACTGTCGTAGAGATTAGGCGGAAATGTCGTATTGCAGCGGCTCCTCGGTTTAATGTATGCGCACGATATTGTACTATGAGAAGAGAGCCAGGAAGATTTTCAAAGCCTGGCAATTGTTGTGAAGACGAAGGTGACAGTCTAAGTTTCGGTTTTAGTGCAATTAATTCAGGTCTAATGATTCTCAACGATTCAGCTGATAAAGTGCTTACAATAAAAGCCCATGAAATACCCATGGTTGCTGAATACAAATACCTTGGGACATGGGTAAACGAAGGACAGATAAAAATGAAAAAGCACGAACAGTCTGTGTATGCAAAAGGGCGAAGAAATGCCGGGATAATTAAACATGGGGAATTGTGGGGTAGAACATTATGAAGTACTGAGAGGTATTTGTGATGGAATAATGGTGTCCGGGCTTACATTCGCAAATGCGGTTTTGTGCCTACGGGCAGAAGTTCAGTCGAGATTAGAAATCAATCAAAGAGCAGTTAGAAGATTAGCACAAGGCGCCCACAGCAGAACCACAAATGAGGCAGTACAGGGGGATACGGGCTGGGCATCATTCGAAGCGCAGGAAGCTGAGAATAAAATATTATATGAAAAACGCCTGAAAAGATTGGACGACAACAGGTGGGCAGCTAAGGTCTTTAAATGATTATACAGAATGCTTATACAGTGACTCGCAATGGCGGAAGAGGACTAGGAAAGTAGCCAGTAAGTGTGCAGCACACAAGGATGGAGAAATAAATAGAGTAAACGACAGGTAAAAAACGCAGACAGTTAAGGAAGGAATCGTTCTAGTATAACTCAAGAGGTAGTGCCCTACTCTTTGAAGCTACCTTAACTGCTGAACCTAGGCCTCATCAGTCGAATGTTCCGCAGGAGAGGAGCGCGCTTGAGAGTCGTGGAACCGAATACAGTGCGCTAAGCCTGAACAAGCCGAAAAAGAAAAGGGTTTCATTTATGACATAGATGCTAGGAGTGATCAAACACCTTGCACTGCAAATGCCACAGATTTCCACAGAACCCCTACACTTTAAGTACACAAGCCATGTAGATCTGTGAGCACGCCAGCCCCCTTTCCACAACGATAGACCCGTGGAGCGTCTTGTTACCGGCTGCAAATTCAGGCCACTGGGACTTCCTCGGACACATCGGCGAAAAACAAATAATGGAGAAATTTGCCATAAAGCAAGCGTCTGCATCGGCGTTTCAAGATACTGTTTTGGAAGTTATGAGCAGCGCAGAGATCAGGCTGCATGGCCGGTAGGCACATTTTTCAGCACAGAGCACGAAAGCATAGCGATGTTTTCGTACAGGATTAACAATGAGCCAGTAGAACGTACAAATACATACAAGTACGATGAGCTTCATTTGCAGTCAGACTTGTCCTGGAATCACCGCATTAATTTCACGCTTGCAGCAGCTAACCGCTCCCTGGGCTTTCTTAAACGAAATCTTCAACACGCTCAAGCTTACTTACGCAAACTTTCCTTCACCACTTTGATCCGTCCTAAAATAGAGTACTCATCTACCATCTGGGACCCGCCCAAACTTCCATCACAAATAACATAGAAGCGCCGCAAAGCCGTGCGGTACGTTTAATTTATTCCGACTAATCAGGCCATTCTAGTGTCACAGCTTTAAAAGCACACTTTCAGTTACCGGAACTGTTTTTCCGCCGCAAACTTTCAGGCCTTTCACTTCGTCATAAGCTTTATAGTCATGCATTGCTTCATGACGATTTCTTTGAGGAAACCGACCGCAAATTTTTCACGCCTTGACCATCCTTGCAAAGTTAAGCCCGCCACATGCCGAACATCTCTTTCGCGAAGTCATTCATTTCACGTACAATCATCGAATGGAACCATTTGCCTTAAAATATCACTACCGAATTTGAGACAACCAAAATTCAAGAACTAATCCGCAGTTTGAATGGCTTGCAACTGAACCCACCGTCCTGATGGTGCCATCTTTTTTTCTTTCATTCTTTTTTCTATTTCTTATCTGAAGATGCACCTGTTGCGATGATTCATTATTCACTCTATATTTCTGTTGCCATGCATTTGTTTATTTTAGCGATTTACCTGTATTTATCATTGTATATTCTTGTGATAATGCTCGCGTTGTAACTTGAAATTTTTTCGCAAAATTAAGTAGAATATTGTGCGTTTATTTAGTTATTCTTGTTTGTTTTTGTTGATTTTTTCAGTGTTACATTGCGACTATTGTTATATTTTACTCCCCACTCCCATAATGCAGTGCCCTCTAAAGAGTGCTTTTAGGATTTTTTTAATGAATAAATAAATAAATTCTCTGAACGTATACTTCCCCGTGTTACAGTTACTTTTATCTCGTTATTTCACCAGAGCGTTCAGAGTACGAGAGGACATGTTACATCGCTTCTGAAAAGCTTTGTTACATTAAATGACATTTAAGCAAAGCCATTCTCTTTTTAAATTATTTCCGGCTCCACAGCGGCGCACATGAGCAAGCAAGACGTCAACCGAAAAAAAAAATACTTAGAAATCTCCTTATCACTAGTAAAAACAATATTCCTAAGCCGGGCCTGTTCACTTGCAAGGTATCAGCATCTAAATCTAACAAGGCTCATTCCACTGACAGCTCCAGTTCTTTCAGCGAAGTTTTTTGCTCTATTTCGTCCAGCTTAATCAACGTGAAATAACGGAAAGGATCTGTGCAGTTTTGGCCTTGACTTCTTTTCAACACCAAGAACAACGCAGGCTCTGATTGAAGCGCCAAATATGACATATACGGTATATAACTTTTCCAAGTATCAGAAGAGAAGTGAGTCCCTTTGCCTACGGATGAATTAAAGAAAATTTACATAACTATAGAGGCAGCGCTGCTAAACATACGTATTTATGCCTTGCCACAATAAGAAGCGTCTGCATAGAATTCTGCATGAGGTGGCTCTTATAAGCGAGCGCAGGCACCTTCGCCTAAAGCGTAGCGTCGGCGGCTTACCGTATAGTTTTATGGTTCCCTCCGTCTCGCCGAGCGAGTTCTTGGCCACGCAGTGGTACTCGCCGAAGTCCTCGGGTTTCAGCCTGCGCACCACCAGCTGCATCTGGACCTTGTACATGGCGTGCTGCACCGTCACCACCGAGTACTTGGAGTTCTGGTGGATGATGGTGTCCGTGTTGCGCGTCCAGTAGGTGACGGACTTGGGGTGCGACTCCAGGTTGCAATCCAGGGTCACGTCGGTCTCGACGCTCGCGCCGACCAACTGGTTCGGGATCCAGATCATGGGCGCGACTGCGCATGGCGGAAACAGAGCGACAACGTGACTGCAGCCACAGTTCTTTGATCTTGCCGGTTGCAAAACTGCCCACAGGCTCGATGGGTGCAAAACTCGACACTCCGATTCGTCCCAAAACTCGGCAGTTAGGTGATTGTCAGGCCACGTACGGCGTTAAGACGAACTTTCTACGGCACACTTTATAGTCGTTTTGGCCATTCTATGCTCGGTGATTACGATTGAAGGTTACGGCCTCCACCTTTTTTACAACGATCTTATGGCCGATGCGCGTTATTTATATATGGAATGAGCATGCGCTAAGCATTAAGTGTGATACAGACGACCCCGGCAATATAGCAGCATAGAAGTCGAAAAGGATCGCTAAAGTTTGATATATCGGTAATTTTGAGTGTAAATGGCAATATATAGGCTTCTCTGTAACCTAAAAGCAAAGATACATTGCACCCACGCTATAGCTACGCGCTACAGGGATTTTGCAGCGGTATGCCACTCGCCGGCACGCTGGCAGCACACTATCGCTAGGTGTTCCTAGGCCTAAACTACTTCGCATCGAAGACACATCGGACGGTGCTTTGGAACAAGGCACTGCATGCCTAACATAAGACGTCTAATCCTGTCACGAGCGCACTATGAATAGAATAATGTGATTGAAATTAAGGTTTCCAAAACGCCTTCGGCAGCGAAGCAAACCAGGCGAGGGCCGCCCATATACTTTATATGATTAGGTTGGCTTCACCGCATGACACCATAAACGAGTACAAGATAGCGAAGGTTGCCACCCTCAAGCACACCCCACGTTCGCCTTGCCACGCCGTTTCACAATGCTAGCGCTGTCAGCGGGTGCCCAAGGCCGCGCAGCCGAGCCCGACCCGTCTCCACGCACAGAAAGTTATCGAAGCCGCGCTGTTCGATATATGGAATGTTCCCCTGAAGGAAAGTTCGATAAACGCGAATAACAGTGCTGTATTTTTGCATGGGATCGTGAAGAGGACGTTGCGACTTTTTGATGCAAACAATTATTCTATATATCCGGGCTCGACTACTGAGAGTGATGCAAAAAACTTATACACTAAAAAAATAGATGAAAAAAACAGAACACGCTTCCATTTCCGTAGGCTATCGTAAGCCTAACATGTGCACTCCTCGCCGACGTGTGAAACCCCATCCTTCTCGTATTTTTTTCTTTTTTTTCTCCAAAGTTCCTTTTCTTGCCTTTCGTTTACGCTGTTTCGTAAGCATACGTGCTCTGCGTACAGATTAAATGCCGGCACTCGCAAGACAGATGCCGGCGCGTCGGTCATCTGAGCGAAAGAGCGAATGAACGACACGTGCGCCGCGGTAGAGCAGAACCGACACGACGGGTTGCAAAACACGTAGACTGCACAGAGTCGGAGGGGGCCGGTGCCTCTCTTTCTACGGTTCTCCTGTCTTTCTGGCCTCGGCGTTGAGGGCGGCTTCAACTTTATAACGCAGCCCAAAGTTTAAACTCGACGCATTGGCACCAGTTCGACAAAAGGAGAAAAAAGTAAAACAAATGCGGACGAGAAAAGTGCTTGCTTCTTTTCTGACCACTGTAGCAGGTATCGCTACAGATGCCTCGAATACCAAAGCCCGCCAATCCTGAAAAAAAGGCCGTTGAATACGAAAGCAATGCTGCGGAACTGCGCACAATGACTTTCAGCTTACATTATTTCTCATCAATGGAAAATGAAGGCTATTGCAGCTGCGAAACCCTTATGTTATTTGCCTTTGTTTTTACGTAAACAGATTACAGCAGTCGCGACGGCTGGGCAGGAATATGTCTACGGCAGGTCGGTATGGCATGCAGCGGAAGCTACAACGTGTCAGAAAAAAAAGGAAATGGGCTCTTTTTTGTTTCGCTTTTATTTCCTCTGAGGCGCCAGGTATGAGGCATTACGAGAGAGATTATTGGGCGCGCCACATTGAGGTGACCCTGGGCGCCGAACGCCGCGTTCTCGAGTCGTTACGACACCAAACAGGAACGGGCTGCCTGGCGACTTACGCAATAGCTGCTTTCCGGACACACGTATTATAATGGCTGGCGTTGCCAGGGCCCAGTATGGCGATAAACGACGGCTCGCGCCTGTATATTTGCTCGTGACATGGTGCTATGGTGCTGGCCTAGTATTATTAATACGATCGCCTGACAATCGTGTAAATGAGGAATGCCGTCGGCGCAATGGCGAGGGAGATATGATAACCCGGTTGCCTGTATCATCATTGTGATCACCCCCAATTTGGCATTGAGTGTTATGCTGTACTGCTCTTGGGGACGGCTATCTCACACAGTGCGTACGTTTCTTAGAAGATGACTCATTATTTCATAACTCCTTTCGGAATAGCGTGTCTGCTGCGTTTCCTTACAAAAATGGGCCAAGTTCAAAAAGAGAAGGGCTGCCGTTTGGACTGCGATAAACCCCGGACACCGCCTGCCGGTGTTGTGTTAGGGTCCATCAGGTGGTAAATTAAGGTAGCCGGAATACCTCATCGAGACGGATCACCACAGAGTCAGTAACTTCGAGAGCCCGATTTTGCAGGCAGTTTTTGTTTACCATTCTGAAAAATGTTTGTGCGAAGGACAGAGCTCACGATAAGACGGTACTGCCGCATACAAAGCAAGTAGGAGTCTTAAGTGCCATGCGTAATTTTGTGTGTCTTGTGCTGTAGCGATGCTTTATTGATGCATGGGGCTAATCGTGTTGTACGCCTTGTCCTTTTTAGTGCGACAGCGTTAAAGGCCACGTTGTCCAGAAAATCCGGTGTCAGTGTTGTCGGTGTCCGTACTGTGAGCGAAAGATCACGGGCATGGCTCCGGCAGGTGGTCTCCAGAAATCAACCTAGGAGACAGGTGGGCCGCCTAGGTCACGTGACTTTGCGGTGCATCATAACCTGCCCACCAGATAGTGAGCAAACTGCCCACCGTGACAGGTGGCAGTTAAATTAATGATTGGTCGCTCGGGAAGAGCAACCTTGGCCGGGCAAGGTCGGCCGCTGGGAGCACCTGCCATCGCAGGGCAGTGGAGAATTGCTTAACACTGCCCCACCGCTCCACAACGGGTATGGAGACTCCCAGGTATCTATGAATGAAAAGTAGAGAATAGCCTTCTGCATATATTGGAATTAACCCATTAACGCTAACGCTTCATGACTCTAAGGCGAAGCTTGAGTGCCCCCTCCAATTTTTTTGTTTAGCTCTGCACAGAGAGCAGCTGACACAACTGGTGGGCTCCAACATTTGCTTAAATGTTCAAGTAAGTGAACGAAAGAAAAAGCAGAGAAAGAACTAAAGTGTGCGCTTTGATTGAAACAGCAGCCCAATATGCATACAAAGCGATTATCTCCGAACCGCAAAAGCCTTCGTGTCTAAAGGAGAGAAAATTCCAGCCCTTCTGTCCTTCACAGTTTATTTCGCTCTTTTTTTTTTGGTCTGTGGCTAAAGCATTCTGTTGCATGTTTGATTACACGGCCGCTGCTTCTCCGGGCAGTTTGAATGAGTGCCTAAACGCATTTCTGATCACGTTTTAGCAAAAGGGTGCCCAGAACCCTTTATGCGAAGAAGACTGAGGAAACGGATAGGAAAAGAAGAGATAGAAAGACGTGCTTAAAATCTTTATTCGCGTGCGCGAGATGCGCGCGGAAGCTTATCTCGGCCCCGCCGAGCCAAGGCTTGCGAACGGCAAAGCCAGGGGATTTGGACGCCGACTCTCCGGGGAACGACTCAGCTGCCACCGTTCGCTCGCCCCATTTGGAATTTGCTTCGTCGACGGTTTAACAGGGGAGGGGGGGGGGGGGGCTGAAGGAGAACAAAAACTTATCTCAGCCGAGAAGACAACCCATCAGCTTTAAAAGCTGCGTCCCGCAGCGAGCACAGCGCGAAACTATTTCGAATTTTGCTCTGTTTTATTTTATTTTTAACTCTTATCTGAGCTGTTATTTTGGCCCCGCGAAGACGGAATAACGGAGAAAGGCGCACGGGTCTGCGCGTCGTCATTAGCTGTTGGTGATACGAGGACGCACGAGTTCGCGTTCTTTTTTTGTGCGCGTTTGGTTGATCATTGTTCGGAGGAGCCCTTCGAAATAACAGAAATAAAGAGATCCCGCGCCCCAGAAAACATCGCTTGTTACCGGGTTTTCAACCGTTTAAATGTTCTCGTTCTTTCTTCTTATGCCTAAGTATTGAGCAAAATGAGAGATAAAGCTTCGTCTCTTATCAGCTAAGTGACATCGATCCCTTTTCCCCTGTCCTTCGTTCGTCTCTCTCTCTCAATTCACCCCCCCCCCCCTCATCAGCAACAACGAAAAAACCAAAATAGAGGAGAGAGAGAATGGAAAAGAGAGAGAGAGAGACGTGAGGAGTAAACAGAAACGGACTGACTGTTTGCAGTCGCCTGGGCGGGTGTTCGAAGCAACAATGCGCGCAGATAGTACACACTCACCGCACGACACAGAGGGAAAATCGTCTCTCCGCACGCGTAGCTGTCTGTCGGTAAACTGAGTGTCGTGCGCGCCTGGCAGCTCTGTTTTCTGTCTTTCCCTGCCCTGTCGCTTAGCCGGAGCTAGTCATTGAGCGGTGAGAACAATAGCGGCGGGACGCTTTTTAGCGACCGCGATTAACGTGCCACGCGCTCCTTTTGCCTGTATTTCACCGTGTTTGTCAGGCCTTTTGTCGTTTCTAAAGAAGTTTTCTCGACCTTGTGCCCAATTTTATTAGCAAGCAAGGCCACCAGACAAGCAGTGAACAGTCCGTTCTGTCTACCAGTTAAAACCTCACAAAATTCAGTCTTTTTGTCGCAAGGTCGTGGAAGTTGCTATGTGTACAGAACTCATCCTTTCTCTAGTCGTTACTTGTTTTTAAATGGACTGAAAAGTCTCTTTTTGTGTTAAAAATTACGCTAACTCGTTTGTACTTATTTGACACTAAGTTGCACATGAGGTTTATTGTTGTTTCTCTGTAAGAAAATCACTTGAGTGTGCATTTATTCGCAGGTCGCCTAAAAAATCTGGGCAGTACGAGAACTAGCCTAAAATTCATTCTTCGTCCTCCTTCTTGACCAGAAAACATGTAGCTTTAATTGATAAGTGATACGGCCACAGCAGCCGGGGTCGAACCCGCGGCTTTGAAATCAGCGGCCGAACGCCAATGCCACTGAGCCACCGCAGCGGGTAATAATAAACGTCAGGTTTGACACAAATGCAGCTGTAAATTTCATCTCTAGGCATTAGTTTGGTTATTAGAAAACACACAAGATAATAATAGTATGGAGGCGCACACATTAGACTAATGCTGAGCGGTGGCTAAGTGGTTATGGCGCTCGGCTGCTGACCCGAAAGACGTGGGTTCGATCGCGGCCGCGGCGGTCGAATGTCGATGGAGGCAAAAATTCTAGAGGCCCATGTACTGGGCGATGTCAGTGCACGTTAAAGAACCCCAGGTGGTCGAAATTTCCGCAGCCCTTCACTACGGCGTCCCTCATAGCCTGAGTCGCTTTGAGGCGTTAAACACCATAAATACCAAACCAAACCAAACCAAACATTAGACTAATTTTGCCGATGGATTCGGAACAGTAAAAACATCGACTTTCCTCCCTACTCCGGGTCAAGTGATTAATCAGTTCATTTGAGACCATATGCCGACAAAGAGGGAATCAAGCCAGCGTACTCGTTTTTAAATCCTCGCAGTGGTATTAACAAGCACGCCTAACAGAGCAGAGCTAACCAACTTTAACAACACTTTCATTCTGATATAATTAAAGCCCAGTCCAAATATTAACGAGTCGTGAAAATATCTCTCAGACAGATATAAAAAACCAGCATTCAAAGAGTTTCAAATAAGGAAAACAGAATGATTCGACTAAGAGTTCATGTGCAATAGAATGCCTGACAGAAGGCACTTTATGACAGGAGGCATGAGTGCTCTTGCGTGATATTCTGCGCTGGGAGTTTGTAAGGGAAGAAAAAATATGTCGATGAATGGTGGCGAAAAACAGATGGAGAGTGCACATAACTTACAAAATTGTTTACCTCAATGATAACACCGGTGAAGTTCGTTTAGACTCTGCACGACATCCATTTCGTTCCCCAGAAATTAAATACTGCGGCTTTCATGATTTAACTACATAATTAGCATCGCGTTCGTTTCTTGGATGTCCTGCGCAATAGGTATAAGATATTCAGGCTCACGGCTTTAACATGGCCAACAGCACGGAGAAACAGGAAGGTTGAAGGTGGGTGGTGACGTGCCGTATACTAAGAAACAGCTAAGGGATGGCTGTATGCTTTCTTTTTTGTTAGAGTAAGAAAAAACTAAAGTAAAGAAACACTCGCTCGAGCGAAAGTTTGCATTCGCTCAGTTGGAGTCGTTACTCACAGCTGACTTCAAGGACGATCCGCTTGCTGACCGAGGGCAGCACACCGTTGGAGGCGATGCACAGGTAGGCACTCATGTGCAGGCGGGACACCTTAGTGATGTTCAGCCAGGTTCCCTTCACCGACGGAACTGGAAGAGCATAAAACGGGCACGAATTTCACTTTCGAATTGTTCAAACACCTCCGGATGGCGGTCATTTGCTTCAATATTTATTTTATTTATTTATTTAACAATACTGTTAACCCTCAAGCGAGGGTCCTTACAGGGAGGGTATGAAAACTTCGTAGAAAATAGAATTATTCACAATCACTAAATACATCAGCAGAAGACAGTACATTCGTTCAAGCATCAAATAGCACTTTCAAGCAGATGGTCATCCAGAGATCGCTCAAATTCATGCAGATCATTCTGTTCTACAACACTCATTGGCAAGTCATTCCACATTTCAATTACATGGGGGAAGAAGGAATTTCTGAAAGCTTCACTATGGGCGTAGTACGGCTGAATTATCCGACTATGATTAGTTCTAGAACTCCGTTTGCCTGGCGCTTGTATGTATGTTTCCTTTTGAATGTTTACCTGTCCTTGGAGCATCTGGAATAGTAGCTTTAGGCGATTTTTTTCTCTACGTATTTCTAATGAATGAATATACGCAGTAATGGCTTCAACTGAAGTGAAGTGGTGCAGACGTGCAGTTTACTGCTGTTGTAGTTTGAAAATAGTAATTAGACGGGATTGCATGTCATGTTATAATTTAACTTATTGGCAAGAAGAGGGAATCGTCTCCAACGAGGACTTTCATTCAAAACAGTACATTTTGAAACCGGCTCAGTTCCTTCTTCTGCGTTGCAGCGAGCACTCCGTTGTGCAGCTTTTGTTGAAGACGTAGTCCGTAATCTATACGATTACCTCCGAACCTTTAGGACGACATCCCCAATAGCACATCCAAAGGTTGATAAATTATACAGTAAATAGAATTCCACATTTCAATTCAGTCACATTACTGAGGTCTTCGGTAGAGTAAGAGTTTTACGGCGCAGGTATATCTCCTCGGCAAACAAGCGCAGATTGTTGTGCACTCTCACGCAAAATTCTAGAAATATGTATGCATTGTTGCGATGTATACAAGTTTGTACGCATTGATTTCACAAAATAAAAATGAGAGAGAAAAAGTGCGAACTTAAGGAAGAATGTGAACAAGCATAAAGATGGGCACACTCGCTTCAACAACAACTCCAAAATATCACAACTTGATGAATAGCATAAACCTGTCTTTCCGTGAAATGCGTATTTATGATGAACTGCTTCCATTCTAAAAAAAAAAGTTGATGTTGTTACGTGGCTGCAGGCCGATGAAAATAGGACGACATGACCAATGGTGATGGCATTATTTAATGGCCGCGCGCTTCGTCGTCATCTAGCCCGTGACAATATTATGAGGCAGCCATACTGACAGTGAATGGACTCTGCCATTCTTTAAGTACGCGCCAATGATTTACAGCTTCCATTTGTTGCACTATTACATTTTTTGACAGGGTCGAATATCGGATGTACGGTGCCTTTGTCAATGAAAGCGCAGTTTCACTGAAGTTCATAGGTTACAGATCTGATTGCAGTCCGCAAAGCCGCAATCTTGTTGGACGCTAGACCCTAGATACCTTATCTCTCACTCTGTTGGCATGAAGTGGAAGATACGGCTGGCACCAATATAACACGACTTGCTATAAATATTATACATGCTAAAATCTGTCCTGTCCTAGACACACGACCTGCCAACGTTGGTTTCATCGTAGGCGGAACTATTACGATGGCGGATTTCACCGTCCCAAGGAGATCACGCTCTATTTCACGTGCAACGATGCTTCGATAATTCGGCCCTCAGTTGCCGGCAGGAGCTAAAGCTTTCGGTTTGACGGCACTAGACCACGAGGCAAGAGTGAAAATACACCTGTGAAAGAACTGCACACGAGGAAGAGATTCAGCTCGGATGTATGCGAAGTTCTTCCACGGACTTTTCTCCTGAAAATCCGGGCTACCACAGAGCTGCCTAAAAATAACTTCGTGGGACCCTTAATGTCAGAAGAGAGCTAGAAGCAGACATGGAAAGAAGAGAGAATTATGGAAGACATGAGAGCGCAAAAATGGCAACACGGACGAAAGGGACAGGACGAGTAAGGGAACAGGAGCAGCGCTCGTCTTGTTCCCTTACTCGTCCGTGTTGCCATTTTTGCGCTATCATGTTTTTCACGAATACGCACCAACAAGCCCAGCCGCAAGTACTTCTTAGAGAATTATGGGTCGCTTATAGAACGTGCCCGCCCTTACTCCCAATACACGAGAAGCATAACTTTCGAATGGTCTCCATTTATTCAATAAGAGGGCGCGAGTCGATTCAGTAAGCGATGGGAAGAAAACCGAAACTAGAGGCACGCTTCTAAAAATGGACCGGGCCTGTCTTGAACTTAATTATAAACAAGTATAATGCTACACATTCTTGTTTTTAATGTGGACCAAAGAGAGGCAACACAAAGCAAAAAAAATTAAGACGGAATCAGAGCTAAGCCCCAATCGCGGAAGGAGCGGGTGGCTTTACTCTCATTAAATTTGACTTGCTCTCTGCACGCGGCCAGGCAAGGAGCCACTCCTCGCGGTGGGCGGAAAAACTTTAAAGGGCGCATAGCGGGCTCACGTTGGTGTTAATCAAGTTATGCGTCCATTAACATCGAAACCCGACCCGAGCTGGCTTTCGCCCTTGCGCACCGACTGAATATTCATTCACAACGTTGTTACTTAGAAAAATCTTCTCTCTCTTTCCCTCTTGCTCTCTTCAGAAACTTCTCTTGTTTCAGGCTTCAAAAAATAAATAAATAGAGCGAAATGAAGCCTCATTTGTTTCTGCTTGCTTCAATTCTTTTTTTCCTGCTACTAGTGGGTAACACAGTGGCGCGTATTTTTTTTAATTTTTGCTCTGAAAACAGCGAGGAGATCTTGCTGGATACGAAAAAAAAATACCAAGCTTGGAGACTGAAGCTCTTGGAATGCGAGGGCTTCGGCGGAGGCTTCGCAAAAAGAATTAGAGAACATCCACGAGCGAAGCCATAACAAGGGACGATCTCTCGATAAAGCGCTCACTACTAGCTCCATAATCGCACCGGTCTTTTGTTTTCGGGTCGAGGCCGGATAGACGGGCAAAGGCGAGGCCGGGATAAAGAAGGCAGAGGGGAACAATAGCAGGGTCAGGCCGGCCGTGGCCGTAGGGCAGGGTCGACGAGGAGGGTTACTGCTGGCTGGAGCGCGAGAAATTGATAGGGCGAAACGCAATACTTTTATTCCATTAAAGCCTACCTAATTGAATCTTCCTCTTGTTTCACTCTGGCCTTTTCTTCAGCCCGCTGCCTCGTCCCGGCCACCGGGGCTGCCGCCATCCAGGCAGCCGCTGTTTAAGCGCCTGACAAAAGACAGGGCACACGGAACGACGCGAATGCTGCACCCTCCTCAAGCTTTTGTTCTCCATTTTAGTTTCTCCTCTTCGCTCTCTCCCATGTTGTCAGTTTTCTTGCCCTTTACTTTCTCTTGATTGCTCTCGTCTGCGGTGGCGAGGCCAGACACGTGAAACGGGGCACGCCTTGGTGGTAACCAAATCTGGCCGTCGCGCGCTTCTTCAAAGCCGTTGTGGTGCATTCGTCGGCGCTGGGACGAACAGCCCGCGTGATTTAATCGAAAATCTAGGGTTTACGGCCTCCACTCGAACTTCAGTTTCCAAGCTCTTATTTCTGTTCTCTCAGCAAACTAGGCTCAACGGAGTCGTTGAACTCTCGTGCGAAGCCTAAATACCAGGGTAACTCAATCGATTTGCTTCTTGTTTTATTTTGCTAAACATTATTGTGAAGCGCATGAAGAAACTCTGGGTCTCTGCATTGAGGCCGATATGATAAATTACGCGGACTGCTTACAGTGCCTGGCCGACAACAGCAAATGCTCGAGAGGAAGCCGTGGGAGGTTTTAAGCCAAAGGTTGAACACTCAACCAATCCGTGGCTTCTGGTGCCGCTATGAAATGAAGTAGTTCGGCTGCCCTGGTCAGTTGGAGCTTTGAGATTGTTCACTCAGATGGAGGTCAAAGGTCGCAGGCTTTGGAAGCAAAGTAAGGCCCGCACGGCCAGTAAACTGTGTGGAAGGTAAGGGAACAGAAGGTCAGGGCTGATCATCTAAAGAACTCAAGCAGATACAGCTCCCCATGCAGAGAAATTGGTTCTGTGATCCCCACGTCACCTTTAATTCTTTAAAAAAAGTGTTTCTAGCTGCTTAAACAAGCAACGCTCAAGCAGCCTTCGGGAAAAGATTGCTGCCACGCACTGCGAACGGCTTCATCTCACATTAGTCTGAAGTATCATTACGGCGATGAGCTTATAAGTAATGTGATCGCCAGCCATAATTACAGGCTCAGCCTCTCTGTAGATTCCCTGGAAATGTCACAGGATATGTGAAGGGCCCTCCACAGAGTCGAGTCCACCTCTCTGTTGGCAAACTGAGGTTACCATACTTTCGGCGCTACAAACGCTTTCGCTTTTATGCGTGCGCGTAGCAGACGGGGCCGGATTTATGAGAAAGCGTTAGAGGTGGTCTTTCCACTTTCTCTTTTACGCCCCCCTCTTTGCTTTCCCTCATGGCTCGGTAGCCAACTGGAACACACTTCTGGTTAACCTCTCTGCCACCTCGCTTTTAGCACGAAAGCACTCATACGCTCGCCAACACCGACCGCGAATCTTGCCACCGTACATACGTTCATCGTATGTACGTACGTATGTATGTACGTATGTAGCTTACCCGAGTTACGCTCGAAGCCTGAAGAACAGCACAAGCTGATCGACAGGGCTCATAAGACTGCAAAGGCCACTGGAGCCTTGGACTGAGGGACCCACCTACGCCGCGAGAATCCTCCTTAACAATAAAGTTTTTCGTTCATTCGGATAAGTTCGGTGGAACGTCGCGCCAGCTGCGCGAAAGGTTCCTCGGGAGGAGCAACATAGGTCGCACAGTCTCTACCGGTGGCTGTGATGTAAACGGCCACCTGCCACTGCAGTGGCGCATTCCACTGCGCTGGTAGTGATACGACCCTTATAAAAATGGTATATAGACAGTCTATAGACTTATGATTGACTCTATTGCCTTCCTATAGATATATCTTTTTGTCTATTCATAGTCTATAGATTTTCTATTCAGGAATGTCTACTAAAAGTGTATGGCCATAAATCTATAGGTTGTCTATAGACTGTCTTTAGGATTTGTATTGCCTATAGACTGTTCTTTAGGGTTTGTCTATAGAGAGTCTATAGACTTTATAGACAATAGTCTATGGACAGTCTATAGGCTGTCTAAATAAATTTTTGTAAGGGGAGAACTCGCCGCAATCTGTGCATGTCGAGTGGAGAATGACCAATGCTGCATATATGGGCATCAACCCACTGAAGATATCACGTCATACCCTTAAGGCGGAGCTTAAGTGCCCCCTCCAGTTGAATAATGAACTCTTGCTTTCACACTTCTAGAAGATTTAACTACGTTAAAGTTCTGCCGATTTTTTCTTTGCCTCTCTCAACTGGAGGCGGCAGTTTACGAAGCGGTGGTCCTATTTGCACGCCTTTTTTTGGAATTCGTGTCCAAGAAATGTTTTTTTAAGGTTTTTCCAAAGAAAACTTTTTTGTTAAGAGAGGGTAGTCGACCGAAGTCGTATCAGTGATGATGTGCGCGTAAAGAGGTTCAGCACCCTCCCCACCCCCTCCCACTGCCTTAAATCTGCCCGTGCCTGCAGATCTGGCGCAGCGAGCATCAGTGCGCGAAAAGCAGAAGGCACGCCGGGAAATGTGGGTAGCTGAGCCTGTATTGAAAAGAATGGCACAATTTTATCAGCCAGTTCGTAATAATGTGCATGGTTCTAGCTAAATGCTGTGGTTCGCATTACTCTGTAGCGCGTTGGGCTCAGGAATATTTAAATCGCTTCTGGCAGAATCACTGCACATATTAGAAAACTGACAACTTTGCCAGAAGCGAAAACACGAATACCAGTGCCAAAGCTTGGCTGATTCCCTACGTCTTCTCAGCGACGAGCGAAATTTACATTAAATGCATTAATTCTCTTCTAATTTTTCATAATCATTGCATTTTTCTCACACTTTTTGTACGCCTGAATTTTGTATTTATGCTTTCGTACTTTCTATTGTTTGTATTGCGCGTTTTTAGTTCTTATTCTGTTTGTACGAGTTAATTTTTTCTTTGCTTCAACATTTATATTTGGTTTGCACGTGCTGCGATCATGTTACTGTTCCTATGTTTCTTTCCCCACCTACTTAAAATCTCTAAAACTGGATTGAAGTTTCGAGAACTGAAAATACAATATTTTCGATGCAAATAATATGTCTTAAAAACTATAGAAACCTATTTACACACTTCCTCACGCAATACGATAGGACAAGCTGCTTTAACTTCATGAGATGTAAGCCGTCAGGCCTTCAGTAGGGGAAACTCTTTTAATACGCGACACCACAGTCTATGTTTATAGTAGCAATAAACGAATTGAGACGACAGTAAGCACAGCCGCGTGATTTCGGCTACGAAAGAAAAGACGCCTTGGGAATTATTGGTGCCACTTTTCGGGTTTTGATTTCTTGGACATTTCCGTATCCTTCGATAGCGTGTTTCCTGGAAAGAAACTGGGTCGACAGAAACGCGTAAACAAAGCACCGCCTCCACAAGGCAGTTGTGCGACGAAGTACGTTTGCTTCTATAATCAAGCGAAAGACACCTCACAGCGTCGCAAATTCAATAGCCGCCAGTGGGACGAACTGCCCTACTTTTGAGGCGACGAATGAAATTCGCTTTTCTAAATGGGAACCTCAAAGAATCAACGCGAAAACTCGAAAACTTACTGTTGCTTTCTCCAGAAAATTTTGATTTTAAAGTTATTGAGAGATAATTCTCAGTGTGGTGTGTTGCCTACTACGTGTTCTCAAAAATTTTTCCAGGTTGCGCTATTCTTACTTCTAAGTTTATTGGTCCGGTTCGGAGTCGAATCGATGGAGTCATACCCGAACATATATTTTACTTTCGATTGGGAACATGTTGACGGAAGACACTGGTAAGACTGTCTCCTCCAATACACAACAAGCTTGTTTTGGTGTGCTTGTTGCTGTCGAAAAAGTGATCCTGCGAAACGCAAAGACGAGCTAAGCCTTTTTGAAAAGTTCTGTGCCACACCCCGCAGGTGTTTCGAAAGGCGCGCTTTTAAATGCATATTTGGCTGTGTCATGTTCATATATGTTTAGACGCGCCAATCGCCTTTCTGTTTTCTTGAAAGGCAGTAAGAGGACTTTTTTTTGCGGCCGTCATTCTTGTGGGGCTCTCAACAGCAATTCTGTTCCCTAAATTTTCCTTCGTAAGCAAAAAAAAAGAGTGATCATTATGATTGTAATTTATTAATGCGAAAACATTATAAGGCTCATGAGGCAAAAAATCTCGCGTTGTTATCCCCACCAGACAGTCCGAAAACCCATGTGAACTCATTACGTCGTCGGCAGCACCAAGCTCGTCAGTAAAGAAAGAAAAATAATTTGTTAAAGAAAATTTATCCCGCAGTGAGTTTCGAACAGAGGCCAGGGATAAGAGATCGCCTTCGCTGGCCACATGGCGCAGAACAACGCCACGCGCGAATAAATTGCCAGTGTCTTCCTCTAGGTTTGGGTATCGTCGTCTTCATCAATTTCCATTCGGGCGGCGCGAACAGATCAGCTTCGCTGGTCACTGCATTGGAGTAGTTCGGCGTCGCCGCAGCCCAACACCCCACATGCATGATTTTGCATTCACACCACACAAGTAGTCTCAAGTGCCCTTCGTGTATTTTTTTTTTACAAGGGAGGATTTTTCAGAGTAAACGAAACGGATGTATTGGTCCCGACAAGGTTTTATTCATGAAGGGTTAGTACTAGTTTTGAAACTGTGACCAGTAAACATGTTACTCAAAATAAATCTCTTCTAAAATCCTGGCGCTCGAAAAAAAAAGCACTCTAAGTGTTCTGCACTAAAACGGCTCATTAAAGCGAAAATTGTCATGTGAGTTAGAAATTAGCGAAATTATGTTCGTCTTCTAAAGCGTATATAAGAATAGATTACCTGAATAGTATACTCGCCTCAAAACTGAAGTATAATCATCCCACTATTCTGCAACGGAGAGAAGTCGTTCGTTGAGTCATTTTCGCCTTGAAGATAAAAAGAAAGGAATTCACGCTCGGAGAATGAGGCTACTGGAAGAAAACGGGCACTTCTGTAGCTTTCTCTTTGCTCTACAAGAGGAGTGAGGTTAATAGAAAACGCCTGCGATTTATCTTTTTTTCTTATTTTTGCGCCATTTGCTTCCGACAAGAACACCGCTCGCTCCCAGCGTAAAATTTGTGAACCTTTCCTGAGCGCGCCTGCTGGTGCGGCTGCGAGGAACCAAACCCAGACGCGGAGACAGTTTTGTCGCCGAGTCGCAGCGTCGAAGTCGTCTAGCGAGCGGACTCGGTCGGGGCCGAAGTGCGGGGGGCCGAAAGAACAACGGTGTTCATTACGACCGGGGTACCAGTCCCGAGATAGCGGGGGGGACCCATCTGGTAGGGGGTTTGGGCCGCCTTGTAATCAGAAATTCAATTACAACGCTCTAGCCCTCGCTCCTTCACTCCCTCCTATCCTTCCTCGTTTTTATTTTCTTCTTCTTCTTCTCCGAGGTCTCGAATCTCTTACGCTGTCTTACGGAAAGGCGCCGAAACGACTTCGCGACACTTGGACGGCGATGCTTGGGAGCCGCGTTCCCGAGTCGCGCTGCCGCAAAGAGAAGCTGCTTCCCGACCCCACCTTCCCCCTTTCCACTTCTCCCCGCGCCCGAACACGTTATTGGAGAAAAGCCCTGGTTACTTAATGGCGCCTGGCCCGCGCGGGTTTTGAACTGCGTAACAGCCGCCTCGAGGTGACAGCGTAGGCACGCGCGAGCATTGATTAAGGCCTCTCTCCCGGCGACCTCACGGAGCGGCTGATACGCTCGCTCGGTTGTTGTTAGGGTTGGGGGTCGAAGAGGAGGGGTGAGGTCGCCGTTTACTCCGCCTGACTAATTGCCCGAGTCGCGTTTCAGGCCAGCAGCGTTCCCGCGGCGTATACGCGTCGGAAAAGGGTTTTCCGGGAAGGAGAAGGCGGAAAGAGAGATGGCGTGAGAGCGAGGTGGGTGGTGCGATTTCGAGACGACAGATGGCACTGGAACCGCTTGAAGCCCGGGTGGCAGGATTGTGGGAGGATGCGGAGAGAACAGAAGAGAACGGCGAAGGGCGAACGAGATCGAGGAGGTTCGAGTTTAATGGGAGGGATTTTGATTCGAAAAGTCGCAGGCTCCGAAGCCATCTGTGGTTCGCTGTTATCGTTTGAAGCCGATGGGGGGTTAAAGGGGGGAGGGGGCTGCTCGCCTGCTGTTAAGGACGGCAGAGTGAATGGAGACTGAGCCGCTGCTGACTGCGAACGGCCCGTCCGAGAGGAAAGCTTGTAACTCGAGGCCCATTAATTTGAAAAGATTGCAACCGTTGGCTCCGCCAGAGGAGCTCGGCTTCGGCGCTACGCGCTTCGTTTTTCTTCGCCCATGCCTGATCCTATTGTTTGTAAAGCCGCGTGTACGTGTGACGGCGCGCTGCTATTTGCTTCTTCCTGGGAAGCATGTTGCGGCACTGCAGGGCCGAGAGAGAGGAGAGAAATTGATTGCCCGCGCGTTTTGTGGCCGGCACATGGTTTGGAAGCATACAAATTACGCCTGCTCCGTCATCTTTTGTTGCCAGGCTCACTAATGTTTTTCGTTTCTCCGACTTTTTGTTTGTTTAGAGCCGTGATTCTCGCTTCGTTATAGAAAATAGAAGTCTCGAATGCGGCCGCTATCTGTCGTTTCGCTGAAGCTTAACTATTTTGGTTCTGTTTTACGCGCCTTGCTACGCTGCCGCGAGGTGCGATCAACAATAGGTTCGACAAGAAAAGAGCTTTTTTCCATTATGTCTGACATCACTCTTAGTGCATCTCCCAGTTGCCGTGGTGCTTAAACAACGTTGCTAGACGTGGCTGGCATCGTTAGTTGCGGATGTCACACCTCTCTTCCCGTAGTAACGTTTGCCACAAGTAGACTCTTTCTATACATTTTCTTTTTTCAAGAACAAAATACCATTGATCGCACTCTGAAGGGGTGCCAGCCGTTAGGGAGTGAGATGTGCGATGTGGCTGCTCTTTTAAACCGCTGATATTATCACCACACAGGGGTTGAAAAAAAACTACATTTACGTGCTTGAAAATAACACCAATTTTTCTTTGTGTCTAGGAATCAGCAACACGAATCATTTGACTAAAAGTCGGTTGTTTGTCGGTAACATAGCTTTCATGATTGCTTTAGCTGCCAGCCAGTTACGCCCGCATCTCAAGGATAACAATATCAAACTGTTGCTGTGAATTCAACATCAGGGGCCGCATTCCATAAGCTGTCCGTTTTCCGTTGTCCATGTCTCGCCCGTCTGATCCTCTGTCATTCCTCATTCAGGCATACACGCGGCTTCCAGGCGTCTGTGGCAAGCGACCCGGCCATGGGTGGTTGGCGGCTGGACATCACTATTGTCACTGATGCAGAGAGGCATCTGGTAAAATAGTCCAGCAGGTGATCAGACTAATAGTGTGCAGGCACTCTTCCTTGATGTTGCCCTTCTTTAGGTGAAACATAGATAAATTTAGTTATTTCCTCATGGCATTTCACATAAATCTTATTTATTTTACTCATTTTTGTTAGTCGTAAAATCCAGAGAGCATCTGTACCCCATAACGCATTGCATTGGTAAGCAAGCGAAACTTTACGCGAATATTCACACTTGAAAGGTTTGTTCTCTTCTCTGCAGCTGCAGGAAAACACAAAGTACTGAAGCATCTTCGAAGGGACACTGAGGATAAATTGAGTCGGCCTGTATCAATGGATTACCGCGTTCTAATGACGAAAACCCTGCTTTCGCGGAAAAGGAAGATTTTATAAGTATAAAGGGAAAAAGAAAGCACAACCAGATATCGGATGTGACCATTGAGCGAAAACAGTGGGAGTTGCCGTCGATGACAGCTTTGATGCTTTTACTCTAATGAATGAATGATATTTTCTCGCTTGTTCTGGAGGCTTCACTTCAACAGAAGTCAAATTCACAGGGGGAGTAAAGCTTAGATGGCCCCTAAATAGGGTGGTGGGTGGAGGGGGGTAGCTAGAGGGTGTTCGAGTGTTACGGTTAGTTGGTGAGTAGCCACCTAGCTAAAGAGGGGAGGGGGGGGGGGGAGTAGTGGTGTGCTTGGAGGGTGGAGGCTCCTCGCTTCGGTACAGGCTTCACTTCAACAGAAAACACATTGCCAATGAGAGTACAATAGCACTGATTTCGTAGTGAAACGAAATATACAAGCATCGCCACCATTGGCCGTTTTCGCGAGCAAACTGTGGTGAAGACGGCACATGTTCTTGTTGGCGGATCTCGGAGGACAGGCTGCACTGCCATCTACTTCCTACCGGTGATTACGGATTCCCTTCAAGTTTTGACGTCACGAGGTTGAATCGAGTAGCGGGAGAAAAACATTTCACTTGTAAATTTAATTTTATTAGGAACAAATTCATCTTTCACTGCCGAAAAAAAACATCCACTTTCCAAGAAGCAGGAATAGAATAGATTTTTTCGTAAGAATCAAAATTGAATGCAGTTGTACCCACTGTCCCGTTAGCACAAGCAAGTAACACGATATTTTTGTTTTTCTGTCTGGAAACGCCTTAGGCGCGAGCTTTATTGGAGCACGGTGCGAAGCTCCGCAAAGACAGCGCCAAGAACCACGCCGCCAGCGCCACCACGCTCGTTGCTTAGTTTATTGTCAAGCAAGGAGGTGCACACAACGCTCTCCCCCGGCTTTTGTTTATCCGGGAAAGTTCTATATTAGAATACCAGGGCGTCTCAACACGCCATTGTGTCCGCAGGCCTCCTGCCGTGCAGCAGCATGGCGGGTGCATCCAAATCACGCCGGGGCTACTGACCTTTCTCGCGGCCGAACGCGATTTCCTGGTCGTCTTCCCTTCTCCACGTGATTTCCGGTTCCGGCGTCCCCTTGGCAACGCACTTGAGCGCCGCTTCGCCGCCTTCTCGAACTTCGGTGTCCGAACTGGTGTTCTCCTCGTCGATCTTGGGCGGCACTGCGTAATAAAATGAGGCCATGGAACCACCCTCGCCACACTTCGCTTTGCGAGCCAATCGGCACGACGCTAGGAAATGCCTCGCTCGAAGAGCAAACATACACTCACGCCGGATGCAGAAACTGGACACTTGCACTTTCAGTTCGACGGTGTTTTCGGAAATGAGATTTCGGCTGTAAAAGTTGTCTCTGAAGCGACCAAGAAAATTGAATCTTTACTAGCAGCCGCAGCCCAAAACCGCTGTCTGTAATTATTGTCCGTACCACACGCGGAGCATGGTTAAAAATGAGGTAACATCTACATATACCTAGCATCTATGAAAAATGCAACGCAGAGAATGTTTTGAACAAACAAACTAAACAAGCAAACAAAGTGCACATGCGACAAAATCCAGCTATAAAATATCTTTTGCTTTCAGCAGTACGTTATGTACCGAGGGGTCAATGGCAAAACGCTACAAACGACCATCGTTTAATTTAGATATCACGTTTTCTTATATTTTGTTTTGTTTGGTACTTGTTTTGCGCTGTCCCGTACAAGTTTTATTCATACTGCTCATTTTGCATATGCTCACTTCCTAAAGGCAGCTGCGCAAACAAACGCATACACTACGAAAAAAAAGCGACGGTAAGGAACTGTATCTAATCATTGTTTTGCGTTTCTTGGTTTTTATGCGGGAGCAGTAGGCTATGTGATCAGCTAGCGCATAAAGTCAGACTTCCTCCTATTTTGAACAAACCAAAAATCGTAACCATGGAGTTTCCAGACAGCATAATGACTCGCATTACTGAAATGGGCACTTAAAACTTGCCGCGGTTCAGCATGAACGTTAGAGCAGAATAGTTAGTAAAATATGAAAACTATAGTGGTCATCAGAGTCAGCAATGCGCAGTTTCGTCTCTGTCACTGGCTTTCCAGGCACTAAACTATAATGGTATTTGCATAAATGCTAAGCAAATTCATGTTTTTATTCGAATCTATACATTGACGGCCAAAGCTTTTAGTGCTTCGGGCATTGGAAACTCCGTCTTTTTTTTTCATAACGGCTTCAAATCTTTCGTTTCATTCTTCAGTATTATAAACACAACAGTAGTAAAAAACATGAAGAGTAACATTCTGTGCACCGAAAACTACATCTGTGCTCCAAGTGCCATGAAGTGAGACATAAGATCGAATAAAATAAGCACGCTAAATAGGAAGTAATCTAGAGCATTTCTCGGGCGTCCTTTCTGTGCGTAACGAAATAATTCGGCGAGTCACATGATCGGAAACACTGTGACGCTCCGGCACTCCACAAAGGGAGCGCGTGTAAATAGGAAGCTCTCTATATAGCTATCGACCTGTTGGAACGCCTTAGGAGCGTCAATATATAGCTCCATCACACTGATCGCTGATTTCTTACGTCCTGAATGCAGACACCCTTCAGAATATTTGGCAAGAACGGCACATGCTACTTTCGCGGGATGTGTTCGGAAAGGGATTACCGTGAGGTAAGCACTTAGGAAAACAAAACGCGTTATGCGGAAGCTAAGTACAAGACGCTATCGTTTTCTCCATGTCTAAAAGTAGCAATTGTCTTGTGTAGCGTCTAAACTGCTGAAATGCGATTTCTTCGCTGCCTGAAGAATTTTCCCGCATACTCGTAAAAACGTGCCAGGTTGTCTTAATGATTCTTTGAGTCCATGGTGCTTGCTTTCCGAAAACATTTAGGACTACATATGATCCAGAAATTATTCCCACGCAATGGGGGACTAGCTGGTAGCTCGAACCGGTGCATTTCAGACTGTCCTGAAATGTGCATTTCGTGTAGTGCATTTGTTAACCAGCCTGCATAGCTAGCACATCTTAGCTGTATTCTTATGTACTACACCACTGACAATGCTATGCCGAAAATACGCTCTTCTAACCCAAAGACCCCATCTCTAAAAACGGTGTAGTCTTAGGTGAAACACCCTGTATACGTATCCCTGAAAACAAGGTAGCGACGCTGAATTTACAAAGCTTCGTGTACATAACTTCAATTTTGTGGTTGCAACCAAATCGATATCGGTTTCCAGTCATCTGGTCTCCTTGGCGGTCGTCTCGTTGACAGTATTCAATGGCGAGCGCAAGAAAAACTGCCATTCACAACCCAGCTTGAGTGCGAAGCTCTCTCCCTATTCATTCGCTACCACCAGCCAATGGCCTTATTCGC